>JAOTRA010000009.1:1436542-1466812 GCA_026260255.1 Pseudolaguvia tuberculata | reverse complement strand
ACACACACACACACACACACACACACACACACACACACACACACACACACACACACACACACACACACACACAGCAAACTTAATATATTAAGTTTATTGATTATATTCCGTTTCTTGACTGAAATTAACTGCTATGGGATCACGCCTACCTTTTTGGGACTGACAGGCACAGGTAGTGTGTTTACACTGCACACTCTCTCAAAGCCAAATGTTCCAAAATCTAGTGGGAAGCCTTTCCTGAAATGGGAAATCTGGTCATGTGTTTAACTGACACAGTAACATCTTAGGGACTGACTATAGAAAGCCCTTAACTGGTTTATTACACTATTTTCAGTACAGACACGAGTGAGTTAAATTGTGTGTGTATAGTGAGCTTGCAGACCACAGACAGGATAGGAATCGGTGGTTCCATGGTGGACTGCAGCCGACTGTTTGACAACGACTTACCAGATGGGTAAGTAGTTATTTATTGTTCCATAATCACATCAGATTTTTGCAAGGAATATAGGAAATTCATGATAAAAAATGTATTCAACTCTATTATTGTTCACTGTGTGTGTGTGTAGCTGGGAGGAGCGGCGGACGGCAACCGGCAGGATTCAGTATCTAAATCACATCACACGGACAACACAGTGGGAAAGACCAACCAGGTCAGGAGAATGTGTTTCTTACTCAAATACATACAGAGGCTGTACCTGTCTGACAGCCTGACCTACTATACACACACACACACACACACACACACACACACACCTCACGTAAATACACACTTTTTTGCTACTGCAAAAGTCATAAGTGAATTCCTTTAATGTTGTCCTGCCAACAAAACCAAATATTTCACATGAGGATAATTTGTCTTTAGCCTCTTTTCTTCAGATCAGAATTGCATTTCTTATTTCTTTAAATGCATATTTTTATTTTTTTACAATAGTTACAATAATATTTCCAATATTTTCTGTAACTGAGACAAAAGTAATAAAAGAATTAGCAAAAAAAAAAGGATTTTCCTTTAGGGCACACGATACTTTTGATTGTTGATTTATATTTTTTATATAACAAACAATAACAATGTTTTATTTCACCACAGCCAGTGATCACAATGTTACGGTCAATTATTGAATAGAACATTGGGATTCAATGGACTTAATCATGTAAGTGGCTGTGAAATGTAAGTGCCAAAAGTGTTTGTGTAAAAAGTGTTTCCACTGCATGAGTCCTTGTTAGAGTTCACTAGTGCTGAATGTCATCAGTTAACTGGGTGATAATTGACACTGTGGTTGTGGTGAAGCTGAAATGCTACAAGAAAAGGCAACGCTGGAATATAAACATTTTCTCTTATACAAATTAGATCATATAAATGCAAGTTAATTGCTGAACGAGGTCAAATTTGGCAGGTTTGTTTATTAAGCATTTAGTGTACGACTTGATGTACAACTACTGTAAACTACTGTTTTGTAAAGTGGCTACGGGAAGAATTCAGACCCCCTTTTCACTCTTGCAGACATTTGCTAAAATCATTTAAGATCATTTCCCTCATTAATGTACACAGCAGCCCATATTGGCATTTTTGCTGATTTATTAAAAAAGAATTATCCCGAATGAGAGAATAAGCAGGTAAGATAGATGAATGCATTAATGAAATATCACATTGTATGGACAGTCCCTTTGCTGTGACACTCATATATAACAACACATCCTTGAGATGGTTCTACACCTTCATTTGAGTTCAGCTGTGTTTGATTAGACTGAGTTGGACTTGATTAGGAAATGTACACACCTGTCTATACAGCTACCAGTGCAGGTCGGAGCAAATGACAAAACTGCGCTCCCACTTCCCACTTCCAACATGTTTGTTGGGTTGTAAAATGATGTTAAGTTCTCCAGAGTTCTGCACTGAGGCTCTCAATCTTGGTGGTTTTCTGTAAGGGTCTTTCTCAAGTGTTGTTTTTACCCTTGATTGCAATGAGAACATGGACTTATGCCAGGGGTCGGGAACCTATTGCTCGCGAGCCAGCTGTGGCTCTTTTGATGATTGCATCTGGATTGCATTTCGGTTTTTCTGATAAAACATATCACTTGTTTTAATCCATCCATCGATTTTCCACTGCTCATGTCCTGTTCAGGGCTGCAGGAACAATTGTCTTTTGAGGAATCAGACATAGCCCCTCCCCCTTGTTTAGCATGGTCATCCTGGATTTGGTTGCCAGGGCGATGGCACTATTTAAGGCAACGCGCCGGTGATTAACGATTACAAAATGCTGTTGATAATGTTTGTTCTTGCTTGCTATTTGCCCTTCGCTCCTTCGTAACCCCGTCTTTTGCCCCTTCACTCCTGAGTATCTCAGTGCTTTGAGTTGGTTTAAGTTTGCGCGTGTTTTGGTTTCATGTTGCGTTCAGTCTGGGAGTCAATAAATACCTGCAACATGGATCCGATCTCCGTTAATCCATTCCAAGTCCATTATTTTAATTGGATGATAATAGGCTACGTTGGCCGTTGCTGGGTAAACAGGTACACGCCCCCTTTTGAATCAGTCTCAAAATATATTCTATGGCTCTCACTGAAATACTTTTCCAAATAATTTGCTTTCATGGCTCTCTGAGTCAAAAAGGTTCCCGACCCAAGATCTATGCTGAAAGTTAAGGTAAGATTTGGTTTTTATTCTTCACAACTGGCCGTTGACACCTATGAAAAGACAAAAATTCAATTATTTTATGTAGTTATATTTTATCTCCACTAAGCGCACACACACAACAATGGAAACACTGCACTTCCCTTACTCATCCTCTGTGTATTTTCTTCCTGCAGGCCTGCCTCAGAGTATGCGAGCCCCGGCCGGCCCCTCAGCTGTCTTTTGGATGAGAACACACCCATCCTAAGTTCTAACGGAGCCTCTGGAGCCACACACGCCAACCGCTCCAGAGCTCAGGAGAGACGTGTTCGCTCACAGAGACACAGAAACTATATGAGCAGAACACACTTGCACACACCAGCTGATCTGCCTGAGGGATATGGTTAGTGTACACACACACACACACACACACCTAATTTTAATTCTAATCTTTAGACCCCACCAGTCCCGATACCAGGAAAAGATGGCAGGCCCATGTGGGGTGTAAAATATCTCATTGCATTTTCATTCTATTTCCATTAATACCCATAGAAACTTTCCAGCTTTAAAATTCTTGAAATTTTGCCACTTCTTAAGTTGCCTCTAATAGCACAGACAGAGCGGTTCTTTCTGAAACGAGGTTCATAGAAACATTTTGATTTTCTTTTAACAATTCACCACCTGTGTTCATCTTATGCATCCTTCCTTTCCCAGTATTCGCAGCTATCCGACACAAGCAGTTATCTGTTTCATGTGTACATACCAGGGAAACGGTCTCTCCTTCATTTCTAGCATTGACAGACGTCTGTAGCCTTATAAGGCAGCAGCGTCTCAGACGGTTCCTTTATTGCTTCCATGTGTGTATGTTCAGAGCACAGGTTGTTCAGTGTGTGCGCGCGCTGGACTAAACAGTAGTCCATCACTATAGTGTTATACATTATATACAGTCAAGTCCCCATTTGAGTGTTTTTAGTAAATATAATATAATTATTTGTGGATATGTAAACTATACTAAACTAGAACTGAGGTGCGGAGATGATGACAAAACAAACAATGTAAATTCTGGCATCATCAGGATACAGCAGAAGCCCATAACCTTCCTACCCTTTTATTCATAGCAAATTAAAGTCCTCATTTAAGGTTGAGGGCCTTGCCCAGGGGCCACACAGTAACAGCTTGACGGCACTACAATCTTCTGATACAGTCTAGCACTTAAAGCACTGAGCTACCGTTTCACTTACAATGTTCTCAATGTTGAAAGTCGTGATCTGTGGTGAAGATTTCACCGCAAATGTCAAAGATAAAAATTTACCCGGAATTTAGAAAAGGTTTTATCTGCGTCAGAGCGGACTGAGGAAATCCTCTCATGCATTTGGAGCTGAAGTGCACCTAATTGTTAGAAGTAGACACTTCTGTGCTGCTTATATTAAACGAAATGTCTGTCTCTTTGCCTTTGTCCAGTCGTCTTAACAAGTTTCTCCTTTTCTTCCTGCACAGAGCAGAGAACCACGCAACAGGGCCAGGTCTATTTCCTCCATACTCAGACCGGTGTGAGCACATGGCATGACCCACGAGTGCCCAGGTAACATCACAATGACACACCCACTCGCATGATAAGTGTTTCACCAGAATGTTCCTCATATTCTCACTTGGGATCAAATTTCTAAATTAAATAAGACAAATACTTTTATCTTATTTATACTTTAATTCAGAACACTGCAATGTTCTTTTGTGTATGTTTAAGATGTTAATGAGCGCACACTCTACACACTCACCGCATTGGTTGACAGGATTGCCAGATTCTGTGGTCTTCTGACAAGTGGATATTTATGGACATTATCCTTCTACCTTAACACTAGATTTTTTTTTTGACATTTCATATTCAGTGATCTCCTGTGCATCTCCTTAATACATGAGTCATTACTGTTTCACGTTTTGTGTGTGTGTGTGTGTGTGTGTGTGTGTATAGGGATCTTAGCAATGTAAACTGTGATGAGCTGGGGCCACTTCCACCAGGCTGGGAGATTCGGAACACAGCCACTGGCCGGGTGTACTTTGTGGACCACAACAACCGAACCACACAGTTCACAGACCCGCGTCTCTCAGCAAACCTGCACCTAGTCCTTAAGTAAGAACCAGAATCATGTCCTTAATATTTGTATGGATATTTTTTTAAAAATTAAACAATCTCTCTCTCTCTGTATTTCCAACAGTCCAAATGGCTCTCGTGGTGTGGAAAATCCAAACCTCAGGTACTTTATCAGTTTGTTTAAAACAAATAACTACAATAAAGTAAAAGCCCTAATAAGTATATCATTCTGATTATAATTGTGATTAAAACATGAAATTGTGTTTCAACAGTAATCATGATGCAATCAAAAGAATTCCCTACAGTGATTCCTGTAAAGATCTTGGCCTCTCTGTACTAATGATCTCGGAACACTGCTACATCATGTGTGTTGTGATTAGGAACTTAAGATCTAACTAGTTTTCTTGAACAGTGCTAATTTACCTTTTGTGGCTATGTCTGAAATCGCATATTAGAGTATTTACTTCCTTACTGACGATATGTAGTATAATTATAGTATTTATCACTAGTATGCAATCAGAGCCAGCAAGGTCTTCTCTCCGGGCCTAATACAGTTTATTCTCTCATTTCATAGAATTTCTCTTGGCTGCACTTCCATTACATGTATGCTGATGTTAGTTTGTCAAATAAGATTTCATCTTACTATGAATTGGGGATATAAGCGAGTTAGATGATGAATGAATGAATGCCATTTTTAATCTGTCCAAGCCTTCAGAATCAGTTCTGACATGTAACTTAAATTCTATAAGTGGTGGCAGTAGTATTATAAGCCATTTCTTTGAACAATTCTTAAATCCTGAGGCCCAAACATGGTCAGCATTTTTTGATTGGTTGATCAGTTTTAGCACAGATCAGTTAGCAAAGTGTGTCTGTACAGTTGAACTAGTATTTTTATGCTCCCAATAGGAGGAGAAATTAACTTTGTTTAGGACAGGGGTGTCAAAGTCAACCAAATTTGCTACAAGCCGAAGGCCCAACCGGTTCAATGTTTATTAAAACTTATTGAAATAATTCAGTGGAAGTTTCCACTGAAAACCCATGTACAAATTGCAGAGGTGATTTTTACAATGTCAAGATGTGTGTGTGTGTATATACTAATTAATTAAACAAATACAATTAACCTTACAGAACATTTCTCCTCATCAAGCTGCTTTAATTAATCCATCCGACAAGTTGTCTCGTGTAAGATAGTATCTTATTTATACTTGGGGGGGAGAGGAGGAATGTCATCACTGTCATTTTGCTATGAATTTAGATATACTACTTACCATGTACAGTTTTGTGTACTATACAGTAGGGAAGGATAAGATGGATGCATCAATTCATCTTTCAAATACCTCAGGTCAGTTTGAAGTTAAGCTTCAGGTCTCCTGGGAATTTAAGAAATAATCGAAATCATTAAGCCATCAATATGAAAGTAACTACAGGAGAAAAAGTTTATACGTCAGCATGTATGAAGTGTTTTATTAGGGTGTTGGGAATGCTGCTGTATCCACCCTTGTGAGTCTGGTGTTTATTTGCAATCATAAAAACACTTTTACTGGTTGTCAAAAGCACACAGTAGAACATGTTCCTTATTGTTGAGTTCCAGATCTGTAAACATTTCTAGCTGTAAGTATGTTACATTCTTATTCAGTCCAGACAGGCCAAACTCATTAACTGATTGCACAACACTTAATAAATCCCTCAGATTTCTCAATCAGATTTCTGAAAATTATTCCAGGAATTTTTGGCTAAAATTTGTGGCGATAGCTACAGGACAGAGCAGCTCATCTTTTTACTCACGCACTCTATTGGAGACCTGCACTCCTGCCGAAATATTATGGGATGCGGGGAGTGATGAGTGAACATTTTTGTATGTAGATTATGAAATAGATAAAAGGTTATCTATGCAGAAAAGCAACAACAACCACCAAAATAAAAGGAGGAAAAATAAAATTTTGACCTATGGGATTTTGAAGGCAGTATGAAAACAAATTTAACATTGGGGGCAGAAACAGAAGAAAACATTTTTGCAGTAGCGAGGCAGAAAAATAATTGCAGCTAGAGGGCACCAACAAACATATCATAATCCTGTGTTTACAATTAGACATGTCGCTAAATGTTCTGTCACTGAAGTTAAGCTGCCAATTAAAAAAATTATTCTACCACTTTTACATAAGCTTTAATCATTTATGCTTCTGTGTGATGTGAGAGTTCAGTTTTAGTATTTATTTTACATTCAGTTTACTAGCATTAATTCTGACAGCACTGATGCTGCTATCGCTTAATATTAGTAATATTACAGATACAGTTAAGAGCAGACGCTCTTGACCAGAGTGACGAACAAGCAGTGCTTAATTATAATCTAGAGCATTTCACTACTGATACAGATACAAATCACTAAAACACTGGGTTTGTGTGTCAAGGGCAAGGTGTTTAGTAAAGATCAGCTTTATAAACAAATGACTGATCTTCAGTACCATCAGAACCCCTACATCTCACCAGCCCACAGCAGATTAATTCACTGTGTCTTTACCTCAGAAAACCAAATTTATTTATTTTTTTTTTATTATTTTTTTTTTAGATACACTGCATATCATATACAATGTCTACAAATATGCAGACAGGGATTATAATTATTTTATTCACATGTGGTGTTTCTGTGGTATTTCTCTAAGAGGTATACGTTAAACTTTCCACCCTGCAGCCACAGTTTTCATACAGAACTACATTTGTGGCCATGTCTACCTTCGAAGAATTTCCTGGAGTTGCTGAACTCCAAAAATGTTTCACACAAAATGGGTTCAGAAACTCCTGCTGGGATGAATTTTTAAAAACGTCCCCATTGACCAAAGCGGAAGGCGAGATGCTCAGGCCAGTGCAAAAGTGCACAACACATACAAACGCACACACCAGACCACCAACCCTAGGGAGCACAGACTCGCCACCGATGTTAAGTAGCATGTGGGTAGGTAGTGTGCACTGTGCATAAAGAGTCTTTTGATAGTACAGTGAAGTGTGTTTGTTTTACATGTGAGCCACCACCTCCGTGCCCAGAAGCCTAATGTTTATTCAGTCTTACTGGGCTTGTGCCACAATGGAGAGTTCAAAAGTTTAGTTTGCCTTATAAAGAAAGGCATAAGGCACAAGGAAAAAATCTTTTGTATTGGCTACATTTTGACATAGCACAGGAAGTAATTTTGATGGCCAGGTAAAATAAAAAATAAAAAAAATTCCTGCCAAGATCATACAATAGCAGTTTCAGTACAATTAGCGTTCTTTCCAGGCCAAAAGCCCATCTATAAATATGGGAATGCTTCAGAAAAAGAATGTAGTAACTGCTTTAGTGGCTTGGCAGGAATATGCCAATTCTGTGGTTTGCAATAATATACAAGATAGGTAAGAAGTGGCAGCCAGTAGTGACAGTAAAGGGTGCATGGATAGATACAATACATATTCTTGAATCCTTTTGTCCCAGCTGAGTAAAATGCATGCTCTAGGGAAAAGCTGTAATGTTTGGAAGATAGTGTCAGAGCCTTCTCTGCGACTGGTCCAGTGCACAGAATTATGGCATTGCAGTTTTACATGACAACTGTCAAGAAAAAAAATAATTCTACTGAATTGTTTGCCAAGTCAAAGCCTGATTTCTATTAACCTTTAGCAGTAAACATGTCACTGTTAATATTATGGAGATATACTAACCATGTAACAGTATAGGAGCCTATAGGTTTCTAGCAGTGAATAGGTCATCCTCACCAATTAATTTTTAGCCATGATCATTGGTTATCTTATCATTAAGGCCATTACACTTTGCCTTTTTAAATATGCCGTTTGTCTGGGTTACATGATATTGAAGATTGATGCGATACATTATGCAATGTTTCCTGCTAAACATAGATGGTTTTGAGGTTTCCTTTTTAGGTTGCCACCCACAATTTACCTGCTCTACATGGACCATCAGTCTGCTTGTGGTAATCACTTTTAAAAATACAGCCATATTTTTGAGGTTCTTCGTTTTGGCAATCAATTACACAAGTTTAGCTTGCAATTGAAGCAGAAGTACTAAATTGTTAATTTATTGCAAACCACTGCGATTTATTGTAATATTCAGTCATTGATGCTCTAACCCACATAAGGCAAGAGGCAGGGCTACACCCTGGATAGGTCACCAGTCAATCACATGGCCACACAGACAACCACACACTCACTCCTATGGGCAATTTAGAATCACCTATCAACCTAAGAGCACGTGTTTTTGGACTGTGGGAGGAAACCAGGAAAAAAAAAAAAACACGAGTGCAGGGAGAAAATGCAAACTCTGCACAGACAGACCCCCATGGATATCAAAGATATCATACAAAGTAAAGAACCGCAAACTATTTTATTTAAGAATAAAGCAGGAGTGTCTCGCAGGGTTTTTTTTTAATTAACTCATGTTGGCAACCACATTACCCGTCTAAACTGCTACTAGATGCCACTGACTGAGATATGCACCGAAAACAAGACACGCGTAAATCGTTACCCATTGGCCAATATTACTGTTCGGTTCAGCTCAGCAAGACTGTAGTGTAGTGTAAGTACAACTTACTGAGCCTTAAAGATTGCTAAACCGGAACATCAGCTAAACATCTGTTAAAGTCCAAATTTTTTTTTATGTGTAATAACTGTAAAGAGGAATTGAATTCATGGTGTTTACAGTTGTAAATACCTAATGGTTAGGCTCCATCAAATCTGGACAATCTGCCACTGGTTTTTAGATTAATGTTAATGACTTTAAAACAATGTATTATAGGTTATTACATTTTATGAGGAATGACAAATGTATGTCCAATTACATGCTGCCTTTAAATGACATTATTCTTCATGGGAGTCTCCTTCAAACAGAAACCCTGTGTGTTAAAGCTTTCCCTTTCCTATTTCTTTTTCGTTTGTGGTTGCTAACCTCAGGCGCGACCTCTCTTGCTGGCTCCGACAGTATGAGAGCAAGAACCTTTTTAAATTACACCTCCTCAGTAGATCCAGACATACAAGAAACGTTTTAATGGCCTGGTTCAAATAGAGCAGACCAAACAGTGTTGTTGAGTATTTTTAAAATTTAGTTTGAAGGGTGGGCAACAGCCGGCGGTGTTCCGATTCGGAAAACCACACTCGCAGAAGTGCTGATGTTTAGTCTCTGTGGTCAGTGCTTGGGGCTGGTAGACTGACTGCAGCCTTTCAGTGGATTACTGGCTTTCCATAATGCCACAAACTACAGCAAAGAACATGAAGACCCATCATTCACATACACATACCAACAGTCTCATACACATACCAACCTTCTGCAGCGTAGACAGGCATGTCAGCAGATTTTTATATGGATGCAATGAAATTAAGACAAAAATGCTCAATACTTTAACTTGTGCCTTTTAAATTCAGTATAATTAAAATTCTTCTGTGATTTTTTTTTTTTATACTCTGTTGAATGGAATCCTTGGTTTTGACTGTGTGGAGTTAGAGTGGGTTTTATTTATAAACCAATTACTTTTGTCCTTTCAATAAAATTAGTGTATGGGACAAGCCTGCTTGTTTGTTAAGCAGGTACAGTGTTACATTCTGATTCTCAAACTGGGTATGGAAAAGCCGGTGTTGGGAGCTAAATCTCTAAAGAGTAACCATTGCATTAACCAATAGGAAAGCAGTGAATTTTACCATTAGAATGGCTATTATTAAAACTGGATAATATAACATTGTATTTTCTTCTCTTTACCCCCTTTTGTTTTAGCCGTGCACCCCAGCTAAAAGAGCAGCCTGTGCTGTGTAATCTTCCTGAGGAGGCTGAAGATTGTTTAACTGCACCCAAGTATAAGCGGGACTTGGTGCATAAGCTGAAGGTGTTGAGGCAGGAGTTGGCTCAGCAGCAGCCACAGGCTGGCCACTGTCGCATTGAGCTCTGTCGAGATGAGATCTTTGAAGTGAGTACAAAAACTATGAATGATACACATACAATTGTGTACATCCGATGAACAACAGATTTCCTAATTCATGCGGGTCTCACCTCAGCTCATTATTTAACAGACATTAGCTTTCAAACACAATTTCATTATTCCTGTTGCACAATATTGCACTTTAAATCCTCAAGAGCTTATCCAAGCCCTCTAAACCATAGAATCTTCAAATCCCCTTAAAATATAAGGAAGTATACTGGACGTCCTCAATTCCTTATGATGAACCCTTAAACAATCAATTCTGAAACTCTGCTTTTATGAATTCTGCTTGCAACAATACAGTTTTCACATTTAATGTGGATTAAAGCTTTTGCTTGCTACTCATTAGCCCAGTTCTATTCCACAACCTGCATCTTATTAAACATTCAGCATCCTTAAACCTGCAGCTTTTCAACACAGCTGCTGTTTGGAGGTGGGAAAAAAAATGACATTTAAGTTTATTTATATAAAACATCTCTGTCATGCAAGTCTGGGTCTGCGTCTACTACAGAAACGACTGAACAATTCAAATGTCAAAAAAAGTTACCCCCATATCTATTGTTTAATAATGGACTGTGTCTGGGTTCTAAATCAACCATTATTATTAAACTATTGAATTCTACACCACTGAAATATGTAGGCTCATGAAAGATCAACAAAACTAAATGGCAGAATAATTTAATTAAATGAAAATTAATCAATGAATTAAGTTGTTGGCTGGTCAAGAAATGTTATTGCTATACAGGTTGTTTATCATATAATTAGAATCTGGAACCTGTATAATGTGTACATTCATTTGACACAGAGCAATATATTTCAAGTGTTTATTTCTATTCATTTTGATGATTAAATCCCAAATTCAGTATCTCAGAAAATTAGAATACAGTGGAATTTGTACACAATTTGTTCCATGAGGCAGTTTGAATGGTAGTTTGTACAAAACGCGAATCAATTTTTTATATTATTTACATGATATAATGTAAATTGGATTATTCCGTTTCAGACCCACGGATGATTTGCTTATTTAAACCCATGGCTCAAAATACCTGCAACAGCCTTTAAATGGTCTCAGTCTAGTTCTGCAGGCTACACAGTCATGGGGAAGCCTGCTGATTTGATTTGACAGAACGCCCATTGACGAGGTGGCCAAGACACAAAAGTCACTGCAAAAGAGGCTGGCTGTTTAAGGTTCAAGAACCATGGTATCCTTTTCTTAATTAGCCAGCAAACTCGTTCGACCTTAACTCCATAGAAAATCTATGGGGTATTGTGAAGAGGAAGATACGATATGCCAGACCCAACAATGCAGAAGAGCTGAACTATCCAAGCAGCCTGGTCTCTCATAACACCTGAGCAGTGCCACAGACTGATCGACTCTCTGCCACGCCGCATTGCTGTAGTAATTCAAGCAAAAGGAGCCCCAGCTAATTACTGAATTCTGTACATGATCATAGTTTTCATGCTCATACGTTTGGCTAAGATTTCTAAAAATCTTTTCTTTGTATTGGTTTTAATTCATAATCTAATAATCTAATTTTGAGATACTGAATTTTGGTTTTTCATTAGTAGTCCATTATAATCAGCAAAATTAAAAGAAAAACACTGTGTGGGATGAATGTATACATTATACAAGATTATATAAACTTCTTGAATGGAATTGGTGAAATAAATCAACTTTTTGTGGATATTCTACTTATATGACCAGCACCTGTAAATGCTTCTTTATGACCACAAGCATTGTTTGCTTTGATTCAATGTTACTGAACAATGATTATTAAATCGCATTGTCGGATGTTTCTGCTCTCATATTCAACCTGTTTCCAAGTTAATAGTTCACTTAGCACATCTAGTTTGCCCTTCACACAAACACTATTTAAAAAATGAAATAGATTAAAAAAAACCTCTTGCTGTTACACTGTTTATGGTTGTTACACTGATTGTCGTGGTTACATAATTTTAACAAGTGCTATAAACTCATGCCATCACTTAATTTTTTAACTTGAGCTTCCCTCACCCCCCACCCAGCCCCTCTCTCCAAGAACCTTTTTTGAGCTACAAGTACAACAGCTACAGTTTTTACTGATATTTATTGCTGTTAAGAGAGTTTTTTGAAATCTAAATGTTCCACATTGTAAACCAGGGGTGTCCAAACCTTTCAGACCAGGGGCCATATTAACTATCAAGCAGTTTGGGGGCCGATTACACACTCGTGGTCCAAATAAATAACAATTCACCATATTCAGGATCCAGAACACTGAATGTCCACATATTTACACACAAAGCTTGAAAAAAGGTTGATAAAATTCGCAGCTCAATAAAGACATGTGACACACAGACACACACACTCCGTGTTGTCATGAAAAATAACAACTAGGAGCTGAATTAACTTTTATATAGTATTTACTTATGTAGTTTTGTTCTTAAAAACATTCCAAACTCATTTAATAAAACGAAGCGATTATCTAAGCACTTTATCAGCAGCGAAGCTCCGCGAAACTGCTGTTTAATGAAAAGCACCGGCCTCTGATGGACTGAACGGAATTGCAGGCAGCAACCCATTTCAAAACTCTGCCACTAGACGGCGGTATTTCATCTCAAAAACGTAACGTCCACATAAGCGGCAGATTCAGACTGTGGCCCGCCGCGGCCCTCTCAACCGGCCCGCGGGCCACAGTTTGGACATTCCTGTTGTAGGGTAACTTGTCTGGTAAAATAAGATACAAAGCCACCAAATTTACAACAACAGAACTTTTCCTGTCAGCATGTTTAACGGCAAAATTTACAATATACAAAGTGTTCATAAGGGCCATAAGCACCTTAACAGAACACCACAGGAAGAGCGAAACCTGTTTTTCACTGTAGCAACCACTGCATTCAAACTTATCCTAGGTAACTATCATAATAGTCATAACAACATTAGTGTAGTAATGAGTACAAAATAATAAATGATTTTATAAAAGTTTAGCTGATGCAGTGTACCTATGACTGTAGGAGTCCTACCGGCAGGTCATGAAGATGAGGCAGAAGGACTTGTGGAAGAGGCTAATGGTGAAGTTCAGAGGAGAAGAAGGACTTGATTATGGTGGTGTGGCAAGGTACTCTATGAACATAACATTTAATCAGCAGATCTTTTTAACAGCAGTAAAAATAAAGGCCACATAATTCAGTCTTACATTTTTATTTTGATCTTTGCAGTTTATAAATATTTGTTTTCCATTTTGCACATGTATGTGTTATCTCTACCCTTTCTAGAGAATGGCTGTATTTATTATCTCATGAAATGCTGAACCCGTACTATGGCCTTTTCCAATACTCACGTGATGACATTTACACGCTTCAGATTAACCCCGATTCTGCGGTCAATCCAGTAAGTCACATAAAAGCCTACAATAAACCATGTACAAATGTACAATGATTTTACTATTTGTTTGTGTGTGTGTGTAGGAGCACCTCTCTTATTTCCACTTTGTGGGACGGATTATGGGCATGGCGGTGTTTCATGGCCATTACATCGATGGAGGCTTCACACTGCCCTTCTATAAACAGTTACTGGGCAAATCCATTATACTCGATGACATGGAGGCCGTTGACCCGGACCTGCACAACAGCTTGGTTTGGATCCTGTAAGTCATGGGAGATTGCACACGATTTGAAACAATTTAAGTTCAGTGAAATGGGTCAATTCTTGTAGTAGTGGTAATATTACCAAGTAGTTGACGATGCTGCACAATGACATTTCATGTTTACTTGATATGACTTACTTTACTATAATATCTAACTTCTTGTATTAACTTTAAAAAAATATCATTTTGTATGCATGTGAAACAGGGAAAATGACATCACAGGTGTCCTTGACCACACATTTTGTGTAGAACACAATGCTTACGGACAGATCATTCAGCATGAGCTTAAACCCAATGGCAAGAACATCCCTGTTAATGAGGAGACCAAGAAAGAGTATGTCAGGTAAGTAGAATCAACTCCAACAACCAATCTGCAGCTGATATGTCCTGCAAGGCAATGATGGGCTTTAATTAGTTATGTCTCCATGCCATTTCAGGTACTTAAATTCTGTATAGACATACAGTATGTGACATGATCATACAAGTAATAAGCCGAAACATTTACAAACGTACATAAAATGCACATCCATCCATTTTATATTTTAACTTTTTATTTGTAATTTGAACTACCTTGTTACATTTGCACTTTTGTGTCTATAAGGCTGTATGTTAACTGGCGCTTCCTACATGGGATTGAAGCTCAATTTCTGGCTCTTCAGAAAGGCTTTAACGAGGTCATACCACAGCATCTACTTAAAGCATTTGATGAAAAGGAACTGGAGGTATGAAGTAAAAACACTTCATAAACAGAAATACCTATTACAAAAACGAAAAAAATTAACTGGAGCACAAACCAGACCAGACAGTGATACTGATGAATATCAGTCACATATTAAGGTCATCTGTATGCTACTGCTGTGTGCTGAGAGTTACAATATGACTTCTCCCCTATAGCTGATCCTGTGTGGTCTGGGGAAGATCGACATTCATGACTGGAGGGCAAACACGCGTCTGAAACACTGCACATCTGACAGCAGCATTGTGAAGTGGTTCTGGAAAGCTGTGGAGTCATTTGATGAAGAGCGCAGGGCCAGGCTACTGCAGTTTGTCACTGGTTCATCTAGGGTGCCTTTGCAAGGCTTTAAGGCCTTACAGGGTAAAGGCATGATCTAAACGCTCATCTTTTATTAAAACCATGTAATTAGTGCAAAAACAGCAAATGTATTTTGGGGGAAAAAACATGCCTCAGAAAATTTATTTCAAAATAAGAACAATAATCATCAATAAAGGAGCAAAATCTGGCAATCTGATGGACAAGTCTTGGTTTGGCAGTTGCCAGAAAAATGGTATTCGTCTGACTGCATTGTGCCAAATGTAAAGTTTGGTGCATAGGGGATGTGGGGTTGATTTTTAGGAACTGGATGTGGGCTCCATAGTTCCAGTGAACTCTGAATGCTTCAGTATAGACATTTTGGACAATTCCATGCTCCAAACTTTGTGGAAACTCTTTGGAGCAGGCCAGTTCCTCTTCCAACATGATTGTGCATGCACCAGTACACTAAGCAAGCTCCCTAATGACAGAGTCTGGTGTGGATGAACTTAACTGGCCTGCACAGACTCCTGATCTCAACCCAATAGAATACCTTTAGGATGAAGTAGAGAAACAGAGCCAGGTCTTCTCATCCAACAACAGTGTGTGACTTCACAAACGCACTTCTAAAAGAATGGTCAAAAAACCTTGTGGACAGCCTTCCCAGAAAAGTTGTAGCTGTTATAGCATCAACGGGGACATCATATTGAACACTATGGGTTAGGAATGGGATATCACACTTAAGTTTATGCGAGTCAAGGCAGACGAGCAAATACCTTTGGCCATATAGTGCATATTATATATTGTATTGTGAGGCCCTTGCTAATACACATACCTCGAATTTATCCATTCATCTAATCTGCTTATTCCCTAATCGGGGTCACATTAGTCTGCTATCCCTGCATACATGGAGACAGACAGGTCGACAGTCCATCACAGGGCCACACATGGACAAAAACATTCATTCCTATGGAAAATTTTAAATCACCCTAATGTACATGGTTTTTGGCTGCGGGAGGAAATCTCAGCACCCAGAGAAAACACACGCAAGGGTGGGGAGAACATGCTAACTGCACAGAAAGACCCCTTTGCCTGGGAATTGAACCTGGGACGACCTAGAATTTATGATTGTTATTTATATGTTATTTATATGCAGCCAGCTTTTAAAGCAAACAAAGAGGAATACTGTATGTACATTCTAAAGGTGACTGACTGACTGATTTGTTGATGCATGTGTATGTAGGTGCTGCAGGGCCCAGACAGTTCACCATACAGCAAATTGATGCCAACACCAACAATCTGCCAAAAGCCCACACATGGTAAGTGGTAAAACACACCTACCCCAGGTGTGTTAAATATATCTATATATTTATATATAAGGTGTGTAAACATTAGATTCATCAAATTTATCAATTTTATTTGTGAGCGAGAAGATGCTCATCAACATTTGTCTGTCTAAACCACAGCAAATTCCAGACAGTTCTAGAATAGTTATTATAGTCTGTAATTATAGTTACAGAAGTTACTACTGCAGTTAAATTAAAGAAAGCATTACCATGTACACTACAGATATTACTTATTATTTGTTTTGCTTGCACCTGTGTTTTTAGTTTTAACCGCATCGACATTCCTCCCTATGAGAACTATGATAAACTGTATGACAAGCTGCTGACGGCCATCGAGGAGACCTGTGGCTTTGCAGTGGAATGAGGAAGCTCATCAAATCCCACCAGTGTGTACACAAAATCAAAATCCTTTGGACTTACTTTGGTTAAACCATTCCATCTTTTCTCAGCTGCTATCACAAGATCTAGTAGTTATCTCTGGTCAAAGAGTCTCACGTTGACTCTTGGCTACGGTGAATGAGGAATTTTTGTCTCCTCTGTATAATATAAAAACTGCAATAAAGGCAGGGTAACATTTTAACTCAGTCATTTCTCGAGGAAGGGAAGGGGAGGAAGGGGGAGCTTAGTGGTTATGATACCAGAAAGACTGGGTTTGAATCCCAGCTCCACCAAGCAACTACTGTGCTTAAGCAAGGCCCCTAAACCTCCAATTGCTCACTTGGACAATGAAGATTAAATGCAAGTCGCTCTGGATAAGAGTGTCAGCCAAATGCTGTAAAAGAAAACATCAATTCCTGGGAATATTTGTAAAAAATAATTGAATGTAACAAAAATACTAAACTATGCAGTCCTGACCATTGATATGCAGAATAGAGCTAGTGATGGGCAATTTACTGGTTTATACTCAATACCGGAATGTCTAATACAAGACTACCGACAAACCATATTCATGCTGCCAATCAGTGACAGTCCTGCCAGGGTCAAAACCCAAGACAATATAACAATCCCACTTAGCCCCTCTCTAAAAGGTGTCCTTTGAATTTAGGATGTACATAATGAAAATTTATCAATACCGATAATCAAGTCCTTCTCATGGCTAATCTAGATAAGCATTTCGTAGTTGTATACTATTTTATAGAAATCAGGAGAATAGAAAATCTAAAAGATGCACTGATGAAACTATTTTAGTACCTCTGGCCTTAATATAATAATCAGTCCTGACTCTTTACATTTTTATTTTTTACTAGTAATTTATTATGCATTTTTATTCAATTTTGAATAAAAAATTTTTTATACAATCCAGTTTGTAGTTAAACACACACTATTTGTATTAAAACAGCCCTTGCAGTTATTTCTGGTCTAACTTGAACCTGCTCAATCTGGCGACATTGGCTGCAGTCAATTGCACTTAGAAAGCGGATAAACGAAACTGATTTAGAAGCGTAAAATTTTAATTTTTCAATTTTTATTCATTTGTTTAACACAAAATAATTGCCTGAGAATTTATCTGTCCAATAAAAAGAGATCACCCAGCCCTAGTTTATAGCATCTTGTGTAAAAGAACATGATACCTTACAACACCTTAAGAGCACTTTGGAAAGTCAAAGACAAAAATCTGGGTTAATATGTAGGATTGTTTTTGATTTTTTTTTCTTGCTACCGAGGTTGGCCAGCAGTATTGTGCTAAAGTAAAATATAGCTAGCTGCCAGCATTGTTCTCTCGTGGATGGCTTTTGGTTTAAAACAGCTTGACAGGCTTGTTAGTCTACTAGTCCTCCTAAGATTTTAGAGATTTAAGAGTTTTTCTTCTTCAGTTGTTAATTCAACAGAGCAAAATGTGTAGTCGGACAGTGTTAGGCTGCTTCTGCATCTCTAATGTACACCATGAGCCTAATTAATGAAGTATGAACTTTACCGGATTTCTATAAAATTGTCCATAAAATCCATTAATAGACAGATACATTACAGCAAGTCTTTAAGCAATCCTGCAATTTTACAAAATCATTTCATTGTCCACAAATCTCAGTCTGATAAATTATAAAAACAGGGTAACTCAGTCATGTCTTCAAAACAGCATCAGTGCCCAGTTCCCCAAGCATCGATATGCAGATTAGAGCTAGTGCTGGGCAGTTGGTACCCAATAACAAGGGTTTTTTTATTAACATTCAAGATGTACAGTATACTGCATTACCAATGCATGTCGTATCATGAATCCTCCGGCCTATTAAAGTATTGATGTGTCGTGGTTTAATCCTCTATTCCATCCTTTATTTTACTTTTGAGCATTTACACCAGCCATCCCATATACATCCTGGGAAGGTTTGGGCTACTATTTAAATCTCAAACTGATTTCATTAAATTATTAATAATCACAGTATTCAGCTTGATGCTCTCTTATGGTTACATTCCTTCCTAATTCACCTACCAGGCTTAACCCATTTATTCTAAGTTAGTTACATTGTGTTAGTTATATTGAAGTTTAATGATGCAAACCTCAGACAATGACCATGACTGAGTGTATATATGAACGGTATATTTGGTGGTATGAGGTTATATATTTCACTGACGCTTTGGCTGAAGTTAATAGATCATGTTTATAACATGCTTAACATTTATACAAACTATGACTAATAAAATTGTACTTAATACATTAATCACGTTTATATTCTTGTGCTCTAAAAAGTGCCTTATCTAGTATGAAGTATAGAAATATTTTATATATGTTCATAAGTGCTTTGAAGACCCTTCTTAAATGTGTATAATCAAGTATTTTTAATAACTGAACAGCTTTAATTTGTTCAGTATTGTTCATAGTTCTGTAATAATAATAATCAACAACATGAACTTGCTTTGTGTTCACACCCTTCAGACAATCGGCAAATTCAACATCAGTTGCCTTTAAAGCATGTTTTGCATAATCATTCAGTCTATTATAATGTTTGAAGGTGTTTAGGATGCGTGTGTGCATGCTTTATTATGTACAGTGTGTGTGTGTGTGTGTGTGTGTAAATAAGCTTGTTGATTATTTCAATGATAAAAATGTGTATTTATTGCTGCAGCTGTTCTGCGAGTTCCTCCTCTATCTGTACATAAAGAGGGAGTGCAGGGGGAGTGTGTCCCTGTTGTACACCTCAAAACCTCAGCAATAAACAGAATAGACAAAATAAACATCAGCAGCATTTGGTTGAACTTCTTGACTCAAATTGTGCTTTCAATAGATGTTGAGATACTTTAGATGGACTTAGACTCTGATTAAATAAGATATTTGATCCTTCCCAGTGAACCTGCATGAAGTTGGTCCTCCACCCACCCAAAACAAACGTGCCAGAAAGTCTTTGTGCTGTAATAATTATGTTCATGCTGCTTTGGTTTGTTAGATACAAAACATTTATTCAAAAAAGGCAATCTCAGTTTACTCTCCTCCTCCACCACACACACACACACACACACACACACACACACACACACACACACACACACACAAAATAGACGGTTTGTGCTTTGTGCTGCTTTCATTCTTAAAATATTAGGAACCGATTTGATTCTGGACCAGGTTATTTTGGATCCCACAGCTTTGTGTCAGTAATAAAAGTAATAAAGGCAAGCAATGCCTCATAAAATAAATTTATTAAAACAAAGGAAGAACTGACATTTGCAGAATTTGGGGCTCAAAGACTTTTCACCAAAGCAAAACCAGAAACTACAATCAAGGCTTTGGATGCAGAAAGCAACAAAAAATATATATATAAGGAGCCACAATTAATTGCCCGGCACTAAACAACACTAACATTTCTGTGGAAACCACTGAAATTTGTACACACAATAAAACCTTGTCATTGCAGACTACAGGTCCACGTGACCTCTTGGTACTATTCGGTAAAACTGGAAAGAATAACTGCTTTTTAACAGATCTCAAGATTTAAACAATTTTTTTAAATCAGCATTTTCTACTGTTCTGTTTCTACCTTTTCATTCGTTCATTCATTATCTTCTTACCCGCTTATTCCCTAATTCTGCTGGAGCCTATCTGAGCGCAACAGGTCGCCAGTCCATCACAGGGCCACACAGACGAACAATCTCCCTCCCTAAAAAAAACACTTAGTAAACTGTTAAATATAATTTAGAATAGGACTTACCGCAAATAGATTTGATATTGTTTTGCGAGGAGAAAGTGAAAGTAATCTGTGTGTAATCTGTGAAAATTTATTTCCCAGTTAAATAAAAAGATCCTAACAAACATTCACGCTCTAGAACTCAACCGTTACGGCGGCCATCTTCTTTTCCTCTAATGAGTCCTAGGTGTGCAGCGCTGATTAGTGGGCGGGGCCAGTAGGTGCTCATGAACCAATTACAACTGAGATATACATATAGAGTGGTAGTTACGTAGGTTTCCTAATTATTGACCACAAGGGTATGCTGGAGCCTATCCCAGTGCACCTGAACAGGTCACCAGTCCATCGCAGGGCCACACAGACAAACAACCACACACATGCATGCACACTCCTATAGGCAATTTAAATTCACCAATCAAGCTAATGTATATATTTGGACTGTAGGAAGAAACTGGAATACCCGGAAAACCGACATGGCGGGAACGCCACAATAAAACAATGATTATTAAAATTAGGGAGAAGTGAATTAAAACAAAATCCCAGTTGTGTGCAGTCTCATATCCCCAAATTAGGGAATAAGCAGGTAAGAAGATGAATGAATGAATGTTTTCTGAATCTGAAAATTTCTGAATATCCAGAAACACAACAATCAGGAAATACCATGATTGATAATATATACTTAAAAGGTGGGGGCTTTAAATATTTTCTTAGTGGAAAAGGGGTTTCATGAAAGAGAAAAAAAAAGGTTGGGAACCACAGTTTTATCCAAAATGCGGCCTAAGCCAATCTGTGACCAGTTGTAATTTAATTTAATTACTGTTTTTTATTGAAGTTTTGTTTCATGGTTTCATTTATTTGCAATGTTGTCTATACATATTGCAATCCAATATACAAAACATCAACATTAGAATGACTTTTATATTTCAAAAAGACAAGTTGCCAGTCCATCTCGGGGCCAGACACAGGCATACAGATGTTCATTGAGAATCCACACAAGCACGAGGAGAACATGTAACCGAGAGACCCCTTGGTTGCAAATTGAACCCGGAACATGTAAATAAATTCAATAAGCAAAATTCAGTTTGTGCAATTTAATAAATATTTAACTTATGACAAACAAGATTCACACACTTAGGAAGACCGAACCAGAAAAAAATGCAAAGATTTGCAGATCATTACAGCCAGGTAATAATCAGTGGGTCCACATCAGTGTGGAAAGGTGCACAATATGATGGAGGAAGACTCGTTGTTAGCAGCAAGTAAAGTGTGTTTGAGTTGGAGGACACAGCCGACAGAGCAGTTCTCGACAGACCTCCAGTGATTTAGTGTCCACATGCAAGATGTTTCCTTAAACAGATCCCAATTTCTTTCTTCTGTTCTTTTTTTTTTTTAATCAATATGCCACAGGAGCTACATAAAGTTGGTCTGATTTACACCAGAAAACAATAAACAGTAAGAATCTTGTGTAATAATCGCTTGTGTACCATCAGACCAGCTGTTTAACTCATTTTGACTTAAAAGAAAAACAAGACAATTATTTGCATGTAAAAAATAAAAACCCTGCAAAACAAGTCATTATAATCATTATTATAATATTCAACATTGTTGAATAGAAACTTCTTCAGGCTGATGGTTAAAAAAAAAACCCCTCAAACCTAAATTGGCACGAGGAACTAGGTAAGGACAAGATCATGCAATCGTAAATAACCTAAAAGATTTTCAGCTCTGTTACCATATACAGTTCTAAGTAGAAAAGAATTAATTACATGCTCTACAAAAAAAATAAAATCATACATCCCATTGTTATCATGTCTTAAGAGAAGATGGAAAAAAAAAAATTAAAAAATAAATCACAGTTTGCAGTGTATAGGAGTTAACAAAAAACCACTTAATTTAAAAAAATAAATAAATAAATTCCAGCTAAGGCATTTAAAAAGTTAAGGCATTTTTCTATATATTGCAATAGCCATTCTTTATATAGAGGGGTTTTTTTTAATCGTCTTCATTGGTTGCATATTTTTTGTATATTCTTACATTCCATAATTTGTGCACCAAATATTGCAATAAATCACATCCCATCTGCCTTAAAATATTCTTAAACCGATTACTGTTACAGCAAAAAGCCGCAGCTTGAACCTTTACTCTTTGTTTAGGATTTATTTTGGTAAACATTAGATAAAACTGAGTTTCTTCTGCAGTTCAAAATGAATAGTGTGATGCAAATCAGGGTTGACAAAAAATCTTGGAAGTTTCCGATTCAGGTTTCGCTTTTAGATGAAACATTTAGTAGAACTGTGCTCGTTAGAACCCATTGTGCAATCATCCAGCCCAGTGATGTGGAACTGTGGAAAACTAACTTTACACTGATGTTCAGCTGAGAGTATGGGAAACTGACCCACAGTCAGAAGAATCTTCACCTAGGAACCAGTCAGTACATGCAGCTCTTATTGTACTGAAAGGAGGCCATTTGCACACGCCTGTGCAACCTCTCTACCTCCAGCTCGCGGAAGTAATCTTCCTCGTCGTCTTGGACGATGATCTGCTGTAGTTCGTTAATCTCTCGCTCCATCTTGCTTCTCAGATCCCGTTTCATCCTGTGTAAAGCCTGAAAGTGGGAAACAGAACAGAACAGAAAGGAAAACTTGCATGTAATCAGCAAAGGAATAATGTATCATCATATACCAGTGCTTTAATATCACAATTTGATAATTTTGTGATAATTGCCCACCTACATATGATCAGTCATGTGATATTTGGACAGGTGGAAACTCTGTACAAAAGAAGGTTTTCACAGCAAGAAGGTTTCAGGTTTAATTCCCAAACCCTTCCTGGTCTTTCTTTTGTGGAATTTGCTTATTTTTCCCACGCTTGCATGGGTTTTCTCCAGGTACTTTGGTTTCCTCCCACAGTCCCAAATCATATACATTACAAGTTCATTGATGATTCTAATTTGTCATAGGTATGTGTGTGTGTGTGGTTGTTCATCTATGTTTGGCCCTACAATGGACTGGTGTACCTGTCCAGGGTGTACTCCTGCCTTTCGCCCAACAAGGATGGGCTGGTATAGGATGTTGAATGAATGGTACCAGTCTGTGGTTAACTGGTACCAGGCCGCAAAATAATTGATTAACCTTTTCTGTTTTATTTATTATCTGACTCAGAATGATCTTTTATTACTTTTAACAGACAATATCAGAAGTCGGACTTGAAATATGGATTAATGGCAACAGGTCATTCCCACACCAATACCCACTCCGCAATGACAAATGATCTCTAATGACGCAATGAAGCCTTGAGACTTTAAGTTTGTTATACGTTATACTCATGTTATATTATTTGTTGGCACAATGTTACAAGAAAGCTGCTAATAAAAAGTTGCCTACGATCACACAGTGGATTCACGTTTATTATTATATAAGTGCAGTACGATTGACTGGTCCGTGGCGATAAAAAAGTTGAGAACCAGTGCTGTAGACATTTAATGATAGCACAGTTTTTACCTTTTCCTGTGCTTTCTTCCGCATCTGGATCTCCTGCCGCTCCAGGGCAAGTCTTTCAGCCAGCATAGAAAACTAAATCAGTAAAAAAAAAAAGACAAATGAATGAGCCAGGGAAAGAGAGGCAAATGTTACTTTCATTTTAATTCAATACTACTGTTTTTTTCCTTCTCTCAGTGGGGCAGAACTAGGTGAACTAGGTGTGCTGTAATAGCGGCTTTGCATGCAATTCCCAAAATGTCCACAGGGTTGCAAACTGGTGGTATAACAGATTACTTGGCTGAGTTAAACCTAAATATTGCATGTCAATGCAATTTCAAGAACGGAAAAGGGTATGAAGTATAACCAAAACACAATTACTAACTAAATAACTAAACAAACACAATTTTAATACATCAATATTGGCACTGTGGAGTTCTTACAATTGTCCACACAGATAATCCCTGCTCAGCAGTGGGTTTACAATGGTGTTGACAGACGGTACAAAATACACTGGTCAACCCAACCAGTGTAAACTGAGGCATTTTTACTATCAAACAAAACTTTTTTTGGTTACAGTAGTTACCTGGTCCTTGTAGTAGTTTTCCATTGCCTCGATCTCGTCTTTGTGTTTGCGAGCGCGTTCCTGCCGCTGTTCTTTAGCATATGCCCGCTGTTCTCTCAGATGGGCCTTCTGCCGTGCCAGACCCTCCTCAAACACCTGCCGAAACATCTGTGCACACATGGAACAAAACAGTCACTGTTATGACATAATAATGTTACTCTTGTGCAATAATTATAATTTGGTCTAATCTTATCAACAGAAAGCAGCACATGACACTAAAATAGCAGAACTTTCACCAGATATACAGTGCCTCAGAAAAAAAAAAATCAGTGATCTGCAGTTAACTTTGCATCACAAGCAAAGTATGTGAAAAACGTCTCTTGGGATTTCTCATTAAAGATCACAACAAAATTATCCTCACTTTTTAAAGACTTCATTTTGCATGTTTTGGAGATTTATTAATATGCATTGTACTCGGTGTGCAAGGTTTCTGTGCATTACAAATTTTTAGAAACACAAATACGAAAAGAAGCATACAAATTTTTTTGCCTGAACTTGTACTGCAAATGTACAGTTGCATATATTCTATAAACCCGATTTCAACAAGGTTGGGACACTGTACAAATTGTAAAATAATAAAATAAGTTGATTAAGATTAACACATATCAAAAAAGGCCATGTTTATCACTGTGTGGAATCCCCTCTTCTTTTTATAATGGTCTAAGATATTGAAATTTGAAACTTCCACTTCATTGCATTCTGTTTTGATTCACAATTTGTACAGTGTCCCAACTTTTTTGGAATCAGGTTGTACAAAGAAACAAAGTGTGCCAGTATGTAGCATTAGGTTCCTAGAGGATTTATATGCCCTTTAGTGAGTCATTACACGGAAAATAAGACGAAAGTTCATGGCCATTTTTGACCCTCCTATCCTTCTAACAGAGCCCTGGATAGAGGGAGACATAGCTGTAGCGTGACTCACCCTCTCCTCTCGTGTGCGGGCTCGGAGGAGTCGGGCGCGCAGCTGCACATGGTAATCGTTGTGGTATTTGCGGGCGCGGGCCACCTGCTGCCTCTGCTCTCGCAGCTTATTCTGTGCAGACCTCTGCTGCTGGATTCGCTCTCGAAAATCCTTCTGTGAGACACAAAGATGCAGTTAATGTCTTCCATTCATTCTGTGAGAGAGAAGGTGTGTGTGTGTGTGTGTGTGTGTGTGTGTGTGTATGCATACCAGACGGTGACCGTGCTCCTGATCTTTATGAATTATGTCCATGAGCAGATCATGCCTCTTCTGGGTTTCCGTTAGCTGTTGTGATAAAAATGGTGAACCTTTTAATGTGCTGAAATATTGAGCTAAGAAACTGAGCCTGAGCACTCAGAAGGACTTAATAACCAACACAGTTACAATAAGTAGGGAATTTAATTGCTTACAACACTATTTTATTAAAAACCTTTTCCTATAGACAAAGTATTGTATATTTATTGCGTCACGGTGGCGTAGTGGTTAGCATAGTTGCCTCACAACAAGAAAGTCCTGGGTTCGATTACCGAGTCCGTCTTTCTGTGCAGAGTTTGCATGTTCTCCCCACGCTTATGTGGGTTTCCCTCGTACTCCGGTTTCCTCCCACTGTCCAAAAACATGTACATTAGGTGGCTTAATGATTCTAAATAACCCATAAAATCCCAGCCATTAGGGTGGCACAATATAATGCAACCTCGGTGCCGGTCCCAAGCCCGGATAAATGGGAGGGTTGTGTTAGGAAGGGGCATCCAGTGTTAAACCCTGCCAAGTCGAATGTCGCAGTGGCGACCCCTAAAAGCAGCCGAAGGGAAAAAAGTATTATGTATTGTGCTCTGTTCCTAATTCACTAGTAAGTTCTAATGATGTAAAAAAAATATTTTTTTTTTTTTCAATTTAGTTAGGACTAATGTTACGGAACCTTCATGAGACAAATCAGTCCTTATTAGGAGAACATTATATTAGCTATAGGACACCCACACATCACTAATCTAAGGCTTGGCTCAGGGGGCCAAGTTGGGAATTGAACCCTGGTCTTTCAATTAGTAGTCCAACACCCTTCATAATTTGCTTTTTTGAAGATAAATAAAACAAAACTCACCAACAAAAATGATAATAATAATCATCATCATCATTTTAGAATCTTGAACCCAATCTGTTGCCAAATTTGTGTTTGTCCCCACCTGATTGGTGTGTTTCCGCGTTTGTTTGTGCTGGTTGTCCAGTGTGCCGAGTTGATCGATCTGCTGCTTCCACATGCGGGACAGAGTGTGAGGAGAGAACTGCAGGGGCGGGAAATCATCTAACAAAGCTGGCAGCAAATCGTTCTCCTTCACCCGCACTACACACACACACACACACGCACACACGCACACACACGCGCACGCGCGCATTTTATTCTCCAACAATGTTTACTAAATCGAAATATAGCCTGTAAATCAATCGAATACAACATGGTAAGCAGAGAAGCATCTCAAATAACTCAACAAAAAATTCAACAGAAAACCATCATTTGTAATATTTCATATGAAGAAGAGACAATAACTTTAAAAAGTTCAATTAAACTGCCTGGTCCTAATCACTAAAATAAAAAGCACTTTATTCATAGTAGCATTTATACCAGTTCAACTGCATGAGCACGAGAGGCTACTGAGTCTAAAGAATCTGGTCACTTTTGTTTAGTTACTGGTGTCATAATAAAAGCGTAGCAGCTACATAAAAATATAAGTTACTATTGCTATTGTGCCATATAATAACAAAGTAAAGAAAATAAATAACGTGTGTTTTTGTGACAGTGAAGAATTACTAATAATCCTGGAAGAAAGATGTTTTTCATGTCTTGATCATATTCTAAGAATAATCTTTATCCGTTTGAAAATGTAGAAGTGGAGATGCAGGGCTTGGTTGAATCCAATCACTTGCATGACACAGGAATCCAAAAAATAGCATAAAACAAAGGAAATGAGAGTTTTAGAAGACTTACGTGGGGCTGTTTTGCGGGTTTGGATGAATGGTCGACTTGGAGCTACGGCTTTAGAGCGAACGCTCTTGTGAGAGATGGTAGATTTGGATCTGTGGTTATAGGATTTTGGAGTGCAAGATGCTTCTTTACGTATTGCCTCCCTGTACTCCCGCTCCTTTATGAAACACATTAATTTAACTAAAATGTACTCATTATTTTTGTAATTTTGTTAAAACAACACATTTATATTCTACCGTAGCTTTGAAAATAGAGCTTTAAAGTATTAATAACATTAAATGGTGTATAGTAAGTATAACTTAGAAAGAAGTCGATGTACATACAGCCTCCTGAGCTCGCAGCCTCTCGATGGCCAAGTCTATTTTCTGCTGCTCATCCATATTTTTCAGCTCGGCCTCATAATCTTCAGCTACCATCTAGAGGACAGCATGAGAAATACAACACTGGTACGTTAAACCACAAAAGCAGCACCTTAAGGAAGCCAATCTAAAGCGAAGTATATTATTCAGTCACAAACAGTTGACAGATAAATGCACTGGCTGCCCAAAAAAAAAATGTGACACACTAATATAGAAATATGCACCCAACCCTCCCCCTGAAAGTTACAGATTGCAAACCCCACTTAAACATTAAGCAAACTAAATATGTGGAAGATTCATAAAGAAAATATATCCATAGATGATCACCAAGATCCTTTGCTAAATTTATACTCTTGATCTGACCTGTTTTTTCCTGCACCAGTCCTGAAGATGCCTTTGGGCTGTGGGTTGCTGGGTATGGGCGCTATCCATCATGCTCTGTCTGGAATGACATGCAGGAGGAGGAGAAGGAGACAAAGAGCGTGTGCGAGGAGGTCTATCCATGCTATCCTTATCTGTGATGGGACATATAAATTTAGTGTTATAGAACAATGACTGAGAAAATTATAATTTAAGCTAGTTTAAAATATGCAGGACATACCTGTCGGTCTAAGGGCACGTCTGCACTCCATGACACTGTCACTGTGGTGAGAACGCTTGTCCATATCAGCAGGCTTTGTCTTGTCCACTGTCTCCCCCAGAGCCCGTTTTAGCATCTAGTTTCACAAAAAGCACATGCCCATAAGAAAATGTGAAACTAACAGTATATCATAACCACTGCTTAAGTGTTGGATACTCTTACTAGATCGAGCTCCTCAAGACGGCGGGCAAGATTCTCTGACATCTGGTGCAACTCCTCCTCGGTCTGTCTGTTCTTTTGACTGCGTCTGGATAACGGTTCCTCACTCCCCTCTACCAATCTAAAGTAATAAAGAAAAGGATCACAGTGGATATTTTCAGTTTTACGTCCTTAGATCAATCATCATACATTTAAGTTCATTGTTCTATACCTTCTGCCCCTGCAGTTCCTCCGCTTTCCCAATGACGAACTGGAGCTGTGGAGTCGTTCTTCGTCACACTGTACTGTTTCCGCATGTCTGTGTGCGAAGATGTCTTTGTTCTGGTTGTGTTCAGAAGGTAGGGACATGAGTAGCACGTCCGGCTGAGTTTGGAACAAAACACGCCTTCCTCCCTCACCACCACTCTGGGAGGAAAGAGAGGTCAGAATTAAAAACTTTTCATGCAAGAGAATGAACCAGGCAAAAAAGGAAGAGCAAGAAATCAGCAAGTTTGCTGCATTATAATAATCAGACCACAGTAATGTTTTGTTTTGTTTTTTGTTTACTGTTGGTCCACAAGATAAAAAAATATTTATTTTCCTTAATTGGAAAAACAGAAATTAATTTTTTAAAAATTGGTTCATCCTAATAACCATTTCAATACATCAAATTCAACAAACAAATGAGTAACTAAAATTGATGAATGAACCTCATTTATGCGATTAAAGCATTCAGTAACACTGTTGTTTTGCTAATGTACAGGAAATAAAACGTTCAATAACACACTTGTACTTTGGGAGCTCCGGACTGGGTTTCTTTCAGACTCATGATAGACTGCTCGCTTTCTGCTGGAGACAAAAATAAAGTTACTGCAGCTTAAAATACAATATTGCATATTACATGAATGTTGAAAGCTTGCAACATTTTTACTACAATAAATTATATATATATATATTATGATGCAGATGTTTACCGGAAGTGTGGATTCCATTAGTCTGAACGGCCACACATTTTGGCGACTGACCATCCTGTAAAAGACAACAGAGAAACATTAAAAATCAAATAGTGTAACATGTTACACTTTATCTTCATTTATCACATTATACCTTTTAGTCTCCTATCCTGTCCAAAATCCTACAGACAACCTTTACCTCCTGATCTGCTATCCTCCAACTGCTAACCTCCTATACCAATGTCTCTAAACTTGTACAACAAAGCTGCTCTCTCTAATCACCGTCTTCTATACGTTCTGCTTAATTTCATCACCGTCTTCTATACGTTCTGCTTAATTTCATCACCGTCTTCTATACGTTCTGCTTAATTTCATCACCGTCTTCT
>JAOTRA010000009.1:1415094-1426343 GCA_026260255.1 Pseudolaguvia tuberculata | reverse complement strand
TGTGTGTGTGTGTGTGTGTGTGTGTGTGTGTGTGTGTGTGTGTGTGTGTGTGTGTGTGTGTGTGTGTGTACACAGCTATCTAACTTACATCAAACTGTGGACGGTGGTGAAGAGGAATGAAAGTATGGCTCAAGCACTGCAGCTCAAACTGAAGGAGCCACAGACTGATGAGAACAAACGAGGACCCCGACCTCAAGACCTGATCCGGCTTTATGAGTTAATTTTGCAGGTACACACAAGCACATTCTCACAATTTACTAAAACTGAAGGTTTATCTGACTTTACCTGTCTTGGTCTATATTATAAAACAATAACACTTGCTGGTCATCTGTTCAGCACTGTTCACGTTTTCCACTGAACTTTTTTCGGTTTTGCACAAACATACAAAAGGACAATTTTCAATATTTAATCTAAATTCACCGTTTTTTATCTCACACAGATTTAATTAATCAAATTAGTTTTTTGGTTTTTTTTGGGCAGAGCCTGGCAGAGCTGTCTACCCTTCAGGGTTTAGAAGAGGATCATGCCTTCCAGAAAGAGGTGGCCCTTAAGACACTGGTCTACAAGGCTTACAGGTGTGTGTCTCTTGTCTATGGGTTTCTATCTGTCTGACTGCGTGCGTGCGTGCGTGCGTGCGTGCGTGCGTGTGTGTGTATGTTAAAATTCCCAGAAGCTTTGATTTTATTACAGATTAGAAACTTTTTTTTTGTCCATAATGCACACAATGGCTGTCTCTGTTCCATATCATTCTTGTGCAGGTGCTTCTTCATCGCTCAGTCATATGTGGTGGTAAAGAAGTGGAGTGAGGCTTTGGTTCTGTATGAAAGAGTGCTGAAATACGCCAAAGAGGTCCAGTCCAAATCCAAAAACCTCAAAAACAATCTCAAGGTACTGCGTTTACATTCCTGCCTTGGGATCATTAGACTCTATTCGAAAAGACTCTATTGGTTTCTTAAGCATCAACCGGAACCGTTTTAATGAAGAATGGAAGCTAATGTGTATTGATCTGATACTGAAACCTTGTATGAATGCCTCCTCCAGGCTCCACCTCCTGAACCTACCCTAACGGTTGTGTGTAGCTTGAGTTAGCATTGGCACTGCTAGTCGTAATTTCATTTACTTATGACTGCTATGGAAAACAAAATTTCTTTTAAAAAGGTCCGTACAGGAAGCGCGATGACTTACTGCAGGGGTCGGAAACCTATGGCTCGCGTGCCAGGTGTGGCTCTTTTGATGATTGCACCTGGCTCGCAAATTCGGCTTTTCTGATAAAATAAAATAATATCACTTGTTTTAAGCCATCCATCGATTTTCCAATGCTCATGTCCTGTTCAGGGCTGCGCTTGGCTGCAGGAGCAATTATCCTGTGAGGAATCAGACATAGCCCCTCCCACTTGTTTAGCGTTGTCGTCCTGGATTTGGTTGCCAGGGCGATGACTCATTATTTAAGGCGACACGCCAAAGTGCTAATAATTAACAATCAGGAAGTGCTGTTGATGATGATTGTTCTTGCTTGCTATTTGCCCCTTTTGCTCCTGAGTTTCCCCGCGTCTTGGTTTCATTTTGTGTTCAGTCAGTCTGGGAGTCAATAAATACATGTTACCTACAACATGGATCCGATCTCCGTTAATCCATTCCATGTCCATTATTTTAATTGGATGATGATAGCCTCTGTTGACTGTTGCTGGGTAACCAGGGAAACGCCCCCTTTTCAATCACTCTCAAAATATATTATATGGCTCTCACTGAAATACATTTACAAATATTTTGCTTTCATGGCTCTCTGAGCCAAAAAGGTTCCCGACCCCTGGCGTAGTGGTTAGTACGGTCGCCTTACAAACAAGAAGACCAGAGTTCGATTCCCGAGTCGGGGGTCTTTCTGTGCAGAGTGTTACACGTTCTCCCCGACCTTGTGTGGGTAGTTGGTGATTGGTGATTTTACATTGCCCATAGCTGTGAATGTGTGTGTGACTGGCTGTTCATCTATGTGTGGCCCTGTGATGGACAGGTGACTTGTCCAGGGTGTACCCTTGCCTCTCGCCTTGTGTGCTGGAATAGGCTCTAGCAGATTCCCGTGACCCTGAATTTGGGGAATAATCGGGTAAGAAGATGAATGAATGAATGAATGAAGGAATGAAAGGTCCGAACTGATCAGAATTGCATGGTGTTTATAGGATGATTAACAAGCAGTTGATGAGGAAAAATAGCATTAATTGTGATCTCATGTTTATCTTAGTCATATGAGGTTTGTCCCCCTTTTTTTAATGAGATTCTTATATAATGGGGGGGGGGGGAGCAGAAGAGGGAGAATGCCTTTGGCTTACTTTCCTTTTTTCTCAAACTTTGTGTCACTCTCATAAGGATCTTCCGGATGTTCAGGAACTCATTGCTGAAGTCAACTCTGAGAAATATTCCCTTCAGGCGGCAGCCATTTTGGGTATGTGCTTCGGATATGTTTAACAGAAAAGAATGGTTGTCCACTTTCACTTGTAGTAACATAAATAATTACATTAATGTTTCTATTTCCTGCTTTCAGATAAAGATGACGTGACTGAAGTTTCTGCTCAACAGCAAGTCAAAGTTAACACAGTAAAAATCTTTATTTATTTTATCTCTTAAGGTTTTAGACTTTAATGACCTTGGTCTAATTGTCGAACACAAAAACGCCATTATCGAGGGGTGGAGATTGGTGGAATGTTGTTAGGCAGACCTCTATGTGCCGAAGATGAGTGTATAGGATGCTGCTTACAGGGCAGGGTTCCTGTGTCATGTGTTGCGTCTCATTAGATGACTTGTTTTGTCTGTCATTTTTGTTATTGTTGTGTTATTGTTTCCAGCAAATATCTCATGGTGTTAATACATGCAGGAGGCTGGAAATAATTATTCATGTACGCTTTTGGTTAAAGAGGAACACCCAAATGATCTTTGGCCTTGGTTACATTTCTTTCATCTTACTGTAACATTACTGTTAGTGAATTTGACTGCATTTTATTAATATGACAGACTGCTGAAATAGACACACCCAATTGGTTACAAGCAAAAAGTATTAGATTCATAACTTTGATGCCTGAGGAGTAAAAAGCAAAATGGCTCGTTGCTTTAGGACAGATTTTAACAAGGACCTGGGTTAAGTCTTCATCTGCTGAAAGATTTAATCTGAATAAAATCATCTGTACAAATAATCTAAATAAAATCACCTTAAATTAATTAATTCCATATTAAGCCACAGTTGTCAAGGTCATAAATGTTTTTTTCTCTTAAAGCTTTATTTAGAATTTCAGGAGGAAAATATTACTATATCTGTTTTCTAAACTTAATTGCCTATTAAGTCAAGGTCATGTGACTCCATGAACAACCAGCTGACGTCAGATTATTCCTTATTACAAGTTTACAATTTAACTGGCCTCCACAACAATCTTCTCAAGGCGGTACAGCATTGCTTAGCTATAATAATATTTACTTGTGGATGAGACACATACCCTGATGTGGCATCTCTGGCATGGATTAAATTCAATCCCACTATGTAACACATTGTCAAAATGTTCCTAAATCCATGTCAAACAAGTCTCACTGAGTTCACGAGGTTAAAGCTCCAGCAGCCACATGGCACTGTTCCGACCCAGGCTTAATTCCGGGTTGGAGCCTTTCTGGTCCCAACTTTTTGCTTATTTCATGTTTATTTGACAGATGGAAATTGTCCCAACCCCCACTATAGTTATTTTCATCAGAGAGAATTCAGGCAAAATACTGGCATCCGCAATGCGTAACATAATCTCAAGCTATTTCCTATTTGACTAAAGTAAAGTTAAATAAGCTTGAGATTAATCCATTTCGCTTAGGTTGAATTCAATTGCTAGAAAACCAATACAAGGATTCAACTCCAACAATTCACACATCACATGTTCTGAACTGTGATTTAGTTGATTATAATCCCAACGCGCACATCATTGTAATGTGACTATTGTAGATACACCCATAGTGATGTTGATGCTGAAACGATATTGTACACTTTTAGTCATTTCTAATGAGCAACGTAAGTCTCCAAGTCAAACCAGAAAGTAGCTTCAGGAGAAAAAACATATGAACGCATAAGGAGTATAAACAATGGCAAAAAAGGAAGTTAAAGGAGTGAAATAAAGAGCTGTAGGAAGGGATTCCGTTAACATGCTGGAGAAGGTTTTGTTCTGGAACAATGCAAATGTGAGTCGGTCTGGAACGAGTGCCGGCCCAAATATTATAAATGATCATTCTGAGATAAACATAAGTCAGTTTTTGTGATTTGTAGAAATACTCTTATATAAGTCTGCAAATGCAAACCTCCACTGGTGAAAATGTATGTAGTTGGAATTTTCACAACTCGTCTGTCCTTTTATTCTTCTTCCTCAGCCTCTCTCTGATCGACTGGACAGCTTTCATCTCGACCCATCCCTCCTCAGCAAGAAGCCCAATCTTGTCCAGTTCCCACCAGACTTCCAGCCAATCCCGTGCAAGCCTCTGTTCTTTGACTTGGCCCTAAACCATGTGGCTTTCCCACCGTTGGACGATAAAGTGGAGCAAAAGGGCAAGGGCGGCCTTACCGGCTACATCAAGGGCATCTTTGGCTTCGGCAGCTAAGACTGGGCTTCGAGAAGAGTTATAACTCAATCTGGACTTGCTCCCTTAATCCCTTTCCTGTTCGTCAGTCGTCATATCTCCCTGAAATAAATCGTCCTTCACTCTATGACCCGACGTGTCACAAATGTATTTTGCGTAAGGTTTACCTGACGCACCAAAGCCTCGGCAAACTCGAACGCAATGGGTTATATTGTGAGGTGAACATGGAAAAGCAAGTTTCTGTGCAATGTGGCTGTGTAGTTTTGGGAAAGAAGAACACTGTGTATGGTAGTGGGGTATTAAATCCATTATTATGGTGGCTTCTGCAATGTCATCAGTTTTTTCTTAATTTAAGAACAGGGCATAAGGATCTAGGGGCAATTTCGGAAAACTCCAAGCTCAAGGGTCCATTTTTTTTTTTTTTTTTTTTTTTTTTTTTTTCCTCTCTCCATTTAGTGCAAGAAAAAAATATTAATGAAATATGAAAACAGTTTGAATACACAAGTAGGCAATCATTTCCCCAGTACATTACAATGTACATTACAGTGAGTATAGCAGGAAAGGGCAACTGGTCAGACTGGAACCAATCTAACCAGCAGTTTAATAATTATTTAGCAAAATGTTGTCAAAAACTTGTTCTACAAACATTCAACATAAAAAAAACCTCACTGAAATTATTATTCGTTTATGTGCAGCATAAAGATAGCAACAGTTATACATCGTATTATTGCCAACTTAGGTATGCAGAGATACCTTACTTTCCGGTTTCTTTTCTGCTACATCATTTGTTGTTCTTGTCGATCTCTAAAGTCTGGTTAATCAGTATTGAGCAATCAGGGGCATTACCGAGTCTCTGGTTTAACGGTTTATATAATTTGCTTGTAAAACATGTTGGGCTTATTTTTTTTTTTTCTTCTTGAAATTGTCTTTTATGCTGATCACCATAAATAGTTGTCATAGGAATGACTTTTTTAAAATCACTGTTTACTTTAACTATAACTCTAAAAATCATGTGTCTAATTAGTTAACTAATCATAATCGTATAACACCATAACAAGTATCTGTGCCTCCCTAATCACTGATTGTTCATTGTATTAATAACCTAGACCAGGGATGTCAAACTAGAGGACCGGATGTCCTGCAGACTTTAGCTCCAACCCTCCAACACTTCTGAATCAAATAATTAAGATCTTGTTAGGTAAACCTGGAGGTAGGTGTATTGCGCCAAGTTGGAGCTCAACTCTGCAGGACGCCAGGATTCCAGGACCAAGCTGGGCTCCCATTGGTTTAGTCCAGGGGTGTCAAACTCTGTTCTTAGAGGGCCAAAGCCCGGCAGATTTTAATTTAGATCTTATTCCAAACCAAATGATCTATATAACACTATTAACTGGATCTGGTGTAAATAATTAGGGTATATGATAAAGGTTGGTGGTCCTATAGGGACAGAGTTTGACACCTGTCCCCCAGACAGTCTGATTTTCAATCCTTTTAAAAAAAAATTTAAGAATGTTTTTAATCGTTTTCCACTGCAAGGTTATCTCTACTGTTCTTCTGCTGCAGAAACATCAGTAATGTCTGATTGATTGAAAAGAACACAATAGTCATAGATGTGTCTGCAAGTCTTTATGAAATAAAATGTTTTAGAATGGAATCCATGCACCAGTCATGTGTACATTTGCTTAGTCTGTAGATTTTGAAATGGAGCCAGTGTGAGTCATTAGAACAGGAGGATGAGGGTAGGGACATTTCCCTAATATAGGACGAATAATGGGACATCTTATTCTAACATTTACTCTTCATAATCATTCATTTTTTACGCAGTCAGCAAAAGCTTTATTTGGGATCGAGTAGTCATACATGTTGTCTCGAAGAAGAAAATGTCCAACCCGTTACCTCTCCTGACACTAGGCTTGGCTATAGACAGGTGCTGCTCTTATTGACTCGTACCAAAGCAATTCTCTGTACTCGTTTTCATAGCAAAACTTAATCTTCTCTCATCTGTTTATTTTTTGTTATTTACTTCATCATTTCTGCTCTACTTGTCGTACTCTTACTACTTTTTTTCTTCTTCTTTTCTAGTAATGTGTAATGAGGGAAAAGACTAGAACTGAATGGGTCCGATGTTTTCATAAGGATTGTCGGCTAGAGATGTGTGAAAAGGATTTTGGTGTAAATGCAGCTAATAAAAAGAATAAACAATAAATGAAAAAGCCCTGAATGGGGTTGTGTCCCAAATTATTGCACATCCTTGTCTATCTGTCAGTATAGATTCCGGTTTTTGCTTATTTCTTTAAAGTCCATTAAACCAAACTATGTTGCTTTTAACATTTTACTCAAACATATTTCTTGGTATTTTGAAACTGTTGATGTTTACCATGACTGAGACACGATTTATTAATGACTGAACTGGTGTAATTTCTTATCGTTTGATGTGTTTGTGTATGGGTGGGTGCACATTGAAGGCATTTTCACCCCCAACTGAATTGCACCACTGAGTTCTTTTGCAACATTCCACCGCTGACAGCGGTTGATTTCTGGGTATAGAGACTCGCACACTTAAGCACAAAGAATTGTTCGGAGAAATATGCAAGAACCTCTATAAACTAAATAACGTCTACAATAATCAGATAACTGATTCAATGATTGAGCAGTGTTGGGGTGGTGGTGTGGTTAGCATGGTCGCCTCACAACAAGAAGCTCCCGGGTTCGATTCCCGGGCCAGGGATCTTTTTTTTCCTGAGAGTTTGCATGCTCTCTCGCGTTTGCGTGGGTTTCCTCTGGGTACACCGCTTTCTTCCCACAGTCCAAAAACATGCAAATTAGGTTGATTGGTGAGTCAAAATTGCCCATAGGAGTGAATGTGTGTGGCCCTGCAATGGACTGGTGAACTATCCGGGGTGTGTCCCTGCCTCTCACCCCATGTTACAGTTTTAGTTAGTCATTTGGCAGACGCTCTCATCCAGAGCGACTTACATTTGGCCTTATATATATATACGTTATGTGCACGAGTCCTTATATGGCACTTAAAGCTTTGGTATTTTAAGAACTTCCTTTTGAAAAGCTGTTAACTCTTAGTCAGAATTCTTTTGTGTTCCTTTACATTTTTTTAATAAGTCAGCAAAATAGCTGGTCTTTGTTACTCTGTGCAGTTTTGGCATAGGTCTTGCTTTCATTCATTCATTCATTCATTCATTCATTCATTTTTTTACCCGCTTATTCCCTAATCCAGAATCACGGGGCTCTGCTGGAGCCTATCCCAGCGCACATAGGGCAAGAGGCAGGGGTACACCCTGGATGCCAGTCAATCAAGGCCACACATAGACGAACAACCACTCACACACACATTCACTCTGATGGGCAAGTTCACCAATCAACCTAATGTACATGTTTTTGGACTGTTGGAGGAAACCGGACAACATGCAAACTCCACACAGAAAGATCTCCGCCCTGGGAATCGAACCCGAGAACTTCTTGTTGAGAGGTGACTAAGCTAACCATTACGCCACTGTTTTACTCTTATAGAGAAATAAATAAATTTGATATATACAAAACGTTTTGTTTTTTTTACAGTTCATTGTCATTTTGATTTGATTTGATTTTTATTTTTTTTTACACAAAGACGTATCTGATGGTATAACCAGTTCTCCTAAGAATGCTGAGAGATGCATTCGATTTGTTTGTGGTGTGAGAGTGAAATGAAGTGAAGTGAAGTAGCATTAATGCTGTTCTGCTGGTTTTACAAATGTATATCATGCACTGGTCATTAAAGGTCAAATCAATCAGGTTCACTTAATGGACCATCCCATTCCAAAAAGAATGTCTCAGATATAATAACCTGCACACTTAAGGAATGAAGTTTATTTAGTCACAAGAATATTAGTGAGATCAGGTACTAATGTTGAGGTGAGGAGGTTTTGCGGTCGTCGTTCAGTTTACAGGGTTTTGAGTCAGAGACACCAATCAGAACACAGTATGACATCATGGAGGTCCGGAAGTGGAAAATTCGGCCTTCAAGCATTAATTAGGAGATGTTGTGCGTGTTCATATTTCTGTGAGGGAATTCCACGTATGGAGAACAAAAGGTTCGCCTGTGCATGTATTTGTAGTCCTTATTGTACATTATATTGGCAAAAGATTGAATCACTTGAGAATCACAAATACATGTGATTTATTCCATTTATTTCAATTCTGCTGTTGGATGAAGCTCCAGTCTTCTAGTGAGACCGTCCAGTCCAATGTTGTGCTTGAATGTGAGAATCTCTTCATTCAGCTCCAACAGTATTAGTGAGATCAGACACTAATGTCAGGTGAGGAGGTCTGGGGCGGGTCAATCGCCATTCCAGTTCCTCCCAAAGGGGTTCAGTGGTGGTAAGATCAGGACTTTGTGTGGAACACTGGTGTTTTTTTCACTATAATAATAACCCAGCAATGTGATAATGGAGTTCATGGGTTTTGTGCTCAGGGTCATTGTCATGCTGGAACAGTCTCTTAGTTCTACTGAAGAACTAATGTAATGTAACAACCTACAAAAACACTAAACAATTGTGGGCTTCCATATTTGCAGTTTGGAGAGGAGACAACATATGGATCTGGTGCTTTATGGAGCTTTTCTTGCTTTGGACCATTTTATGCTTCGATTTTCTAGTCATTTTTTTAATTTCATTTGTGTATGTGTTTGTGTATTTGTGAAATTAACCTGTCTAGTCCACAATGTTCTGATATTGTATCTGTTGTCACATGACTCAAATCAAATTATTTATATTAATAAGCTTTATTTTGATTTTGATTGTTTTTAATATTCTGTGATCTATTGTTAATTTTTTCATCATTCATTCATCTTCTTACTCGCTTATTCCCTACTTTGGGGTCACAGGGGTCCGCTGGATGGGTCGCCAGTCTATAGCAGGGCCACACATAGACAAACAACCATACACACACATGGGCACTCTAGAATCACCAATCCACCTAATCTGCATGTTTTTGGACTGTGGGAGGAAACCGGAGTACCTGGAGGAAACCCACACAAGCGCAGGGAGAACATGCAAATTCTGCGCAGAAAGATCCCCGGCCTGGGAATCAAACCCGGGACGGTGCTATCCACTACGCCACCGCGCCGCTCGTTTTTTCATCAATTTATCATAATTTCATTATCTACTTGTCATTAACTCGGGAACTTCACTGTATTACACTGTAAGTACTGTAATTCTCCCTTGCTAACAAATTGTACGTTACAAAAGCTCGCCCTAACCTGTAATAAATTAAAAAATCATTTATTTCATCTTCTATATCCACTTATTCCCTAACTCGGGGTCACATGGATCAGCTCTATCCCATATCTCTCAAAGGGCAAATGGCAGGAGTGGTACACTCTAGGCATGTTGCCATACCATCACAGCCAACTATTGGAAGTTAGCTATTATCCAATAGTCAGACCAATAGTCTACCAAATTTATTGACAAAAAACAAGATGTTTAATTATGTATTAAAGTAGTAGATGTTGCATTTTGTTAGTTCATTTTTACAGGATTATATTCAAGCAGTTGATTGATTATCTGTATTTTCTACCCATCTTTCTCTAAACGTTTGCTCAACTGGCTCAACTGAGTAATCAGAGGTTGCGTAGAGACACAAAGAAGAAAATGATCCTTGATGGAAAGCAAAGCATCACTAAAGGACATCCCAATTAGGGGCATTTCGTCATGATCTCTTAACTTACTGACATAGTCAAAGGAGCATCACTGGATGATTCTAAGGGCTTACACACTTTGGGGGCTTCCAGAAATCTGTTTTATTGGGTGTGGTAGGGAGGCCGACCTTATATTCTTTGATAAGGCCCAAAATTCTGTTGAATTAACAGGTGAGAAAGGGCAACACTGATGGATTGACAAGACTCTCAGGTAGGAGACACACCCCAAGAAGGCATCCATTAAGCAAACACACTCCTTGGTTATCATAGTAACAGCATGGTCACATGATGCTTTTGAACAAATACTTCATTCAGAAATGGCAGAATCGAACATTATTTCTTTTTTGTGAAGGTTTAAGTTGAAACAATAACTAAGTAGGTAGTGTGTATGTTTCATCCATAATGCAGTGACTTTCTGCCATGTTTCTAATCTCTATTATCCGACTGACCAATTTATGGTTAAGGGCCTTGATCAGGGGCCCAACACTAGCAACTTGGTGTTGCTGGGAAACAAACCCAGATCATCCAATTAGCAGTGTAATACCTTAAGCACTGTGCTATCCCTTCACAGTTCCCATAAAAAGCACAGGGTGGTTCAGACATGACTATTCGTAACAGCTGTAACATCAGGCAGTGAGTACGAAACTTTATTGTCATTGTATACAATGCTAAGAAATTTATTATGGCAACCGCCAGAAACAAACAAGACCAATCATACGGTAGAATCTTAAATAAATGTGTTAACAAATAATGAAAATCATACAAAATTCACACTGGTATATTGCACCGTCCTAGGTTGGGACGGGGGATTGATGGCAGCTACAGCTCTAGGTACGAAAATGCTCTTTAATGGATCTGTAATAATGATGTTCCTCCAAATGAAATGGAACTATGTGTATGTTTTGGAGCTTTTGTAATTTGTAGCTCTCTCTCTCTCTCTCTCTCTCTCTCTCTCTCTCTCTCTCTCTCT
>JAOTRA010000009.1:1400639-1414069 GCA_026260255.1 Pseudolaguvia tuberculata | reverse complement strand
ACAGACAGACAGACAGACAGACAGACAGACAGACAGACAGATAGATAGATAGATAGATAGATAGATAGATAGATAGAATTAAATAGTAAAATAAATATGTATTAAACTGTTACTGCTATTATTTTATATCCTTAATCACTTCTTTCTTTCTGTTGTTCTCTCTGCCAGGCAGAGGAAAGGCCTCTTCAGCGCTGTGAGCAGCTCTTAGCAGATCTAAGAAAGCGTAGCACCACAATTGCTCCGCTCAAACTCCGCCGCACAGCCCCCACCCGACCCACCACCGTTGAATCTCTGTGTGACTGGTCTACACCCAAGGTGACCTAAATGGACACACTTTTATTATCTTTTAAAGATTTCAAAGATCTTTTTAAACTTCTACTAGAAACATGAGAACTTTTAGACTGGTACAAAAGGGTGTCAAAAGCAATTTTGGGCCTTATGAAAGAATAAGGGCCCCAATCCACATCTATTTCATTTAACATACTATGACATTACTGCTACTTGCTGTTATATTACTGTTATTGGTTATAAAACACATCGTAGGGGGCCACCAAAGTGCAAAACTACTCTCATTTCTTTACCCAAAGTTTTAACGTTTCTTTTAAAGTTCGTTTTCAGTTGAATAAAGTCTTTAGTTCCTTATAAATAAAGGAATTATTTTTTTAACCGATTGTTTACAGCGACCTGAAATGTAACCACATAAAGAATCGTTTTTTGGACGAACCTCTGTTGTAGTTTTTAAACGTTTAAAAAAAGTCTTCAATGATAATCTTTCTGTAGGTTCTCGTTTTCATTTGGCTGTGTGTATTCTAACGTACTTGATTTCATTTTCAGGGTTCCATAACCAGAGGCGAGAAACTTAGCTTGAACTCCAACAGCAACAACATAAACTGGGATGTGCATTCGAGAGACGGGGCCATTAACTCCTTTCCTGGAGCGTGTTTTCTGATTCCTCCACCCGACACAGAGTCTATAGGCAAAGTGGATCTGTAAGTTTCACTGATTGTGAATAATTAAGCGAGTGAGAAGTGATTAATAATTGGAGCAAGTGGGTGCAATTTAGGGCAATTTGTTGATAACCATGTTTATACAGATTAACAATCAGTACTTCAAGGGTATTTGAGAAAGCACTGTGTGTATGTGCATAGGTTGGGTAAAGAGCTAGAGGACCTTAAGAAAAGGCGTGCGGCAGTCAGGTCCACACTGAAGACTCAGGCGCCTGAAGCCTCACGGGCTGTGAAGTCAGGTAAAGAACAAACACTTAAACCTCCAAAACACAAATCAAATAGTGTATATACTCACACATCACCTTTAATGTGTTGTTTCTACTATAGCTCCTGTATCCCAAACCCTGGAAAACCCGAAAGCTACAGAACTTAGCGCATACCTGCTTCAGTTGGACAAAGACGTGTCCCTTGCTGAACTGGACATGCTGAACCGAATGAGGGCTCCACTGAACAGCAGCAGCCCCAGTGGAGATCTTACTACCCGCTTGAAGGAACAAGAGGTAAGAAACAAAAGATTTAAAAAGGAGTTTTGATTAGTGGTTAAGGTGTTGGACTGATACCAGAATGACCGGGGTTTGATTCTCACCTCCACCAAGCAACCACTGTGGACCCTTGAGCAAAGCCTTTAACCCACAATTACTCAGTGGTAAAAAAAAGAGATTAAATGTAGATCGCTCTGGATAAGAGCGTCTGCCAAATACTGTAAAAAAGCAATTGAGTTAGACCCAATCCCATTCCGATTTCTAGTCCTTACCTCTTTGTTTTTATGTGAAGGGGTAGTGGTGTGGGGGAGGGGTAAAGGAGAGCCAGATACCCTCTACTACTAAGATCTTTCAGGACCACACTTCAAATATAGGAGTTTTGCATGGTACATTAGCTACAATGGAAACATGTAGATTCAAGGAGAGATCAATGCTAAAGCTTATGCTAATGCACAGGCTGATACAGGGGGCGCTCCTCTGTTTTTATTACGCTTAAAGAAACTTTTGAATACGATACAGAAAATAAAACACTATATAACCATATCATATTTTCCCAAGTACTCCGGTTTCCTTCCATAGTCCAAAAACATGTACATTAGGTTGATTAGTGATTCTGAGTTGCCCATATGAGTGAATGTGTGTTCCAGGTCCATGTGTGGTTGTGCGATAGACTAGTGACCTGTTCAGTGTGTACCCCTGCTTTTGCTCTATATACGCTGGAAAAGGGTCCCCCCCCGCAGTAGACCCCCGTGAACTAGGGAATATATGGGTTAGAGACTGAATGAATGAATTTTATTTCCCGTTCTTGCAGAAAGCTGCAGCAACTCTAAAGCAACTGGAGCAACAAAGAACAAATCTTCAGAAAAATTACGAACCATTCCTATCCCAGGATTACAATGGCCCAGTGTCCTCCATTTTGCCTGAGAGATTGAACCAAACCAAAAACAAACAAGACAGCTTGGCTGGCCTTAATGACCTCTACATCAGGAAGTAAGTTTAAATCTAGCTTCACAATGCTTCATGTTTACACATCTTCCACAGTTGATAATGGATCTATGACATTACAGGGCAAATGCATCCCTTAACTTGGAGAACCAAATAAGAAAGGCGGACGGGTTGGTTTCAGGATTTGAGAAGCAGCTAAGTAGAGATGGTTCAGTTTTAGATGTTCCAAACACCCTTCAGAATCGCATTCAAGACCTGCAAGTAAGGATGGAATATTTGCATCTGAAAATGCTCCATGTACTTTTGTATAGCTCTGACATCTGACATTTGTCCTCAGAATCTGAAGAAAGATGTGACTGCTGCCCAACCTGAGATGCAGCAGCTGAACAGGGACCTGGAGGTGACAGAAAAACTGTGCAGCTCCCTTCAGCAGGGATATCAAGAATACTGCCCTGACATAAGCAGGCAGAAGGCTCAGGTCAACAGCCTTCAGAACCGCTATGCTAATCTAAACAACCAGGTAGTAGACAGGTATGAAGCAGCTACAAAACGGCACCTTTTCACTAAACCTATTTTTGTTACGAAATCACAATACTCCATGTGCCACAACTCTACATAGGGAGAGCCTGTTGCAAGGAGCTTGCAGCAAGTATAGTGACTTCCAGAGCGCTACCCAATCACTTGATTCATTCCTGGACAACTTACCCAACAACAAGATCCGACCCTCGGATGGTGTAACTGAAATCCAGACAAAGAAGACGTCCCAAGAGGTTAGTGGATTTAATTGATCCATATAGTGATCACTATGACAGTTAGCTACTTAGTTAGCTGTCATTAATGGTGGCATCTGCAATAAATGCAATCATATAAATGTATTGTTTTGTTATCTATAGAGAGTAGTTGAGGACATTAAAAGGAAAGGATATGAAGTGGACAGAATGGTCGATCTCTCTCAGGATCTACAGGATATCCTCAATGTAAGCTTAGAATTATGGTTGATTCCAAGCTACCATCTAAACCAGCCCTAAATACATTGATGTCAACAGATATGTTTATCCTCACTTTGTATAGGAATACGATGTGACCTCTGACAAGTACCGAGCTACCCTGAAAAACTCTGACCCAGCAGACAGTCGAAGAGTGTCCATCCCTACTCTGGCGGAGTCTGTTTCAAAACAGGTACAAATACTTGCACGTGAAACATCATCTAGAAATTAAATTCTAGTTTAAATTAAGTTTTACATTCAATAAAATATTTTTTTTGGAAAAACAGGAAAGAACTCTAGTAAACCGCTATGCTACTGCATCAGCTTCAAATGACGAGCTTCTCAACCAGATGGACTTGGCAAAGAATCTTCTTTCACAGGTATGAATGAGCTTGATCTTAGGAGACTCAATTCAAATCAAGTGCTGATTTTTTAAAATCTAATTACATTTCTGGCACTTGGCAAAAGTGATTTATGTAATTCTTTGTATGTAACTGAGCAGTTGAGCGTGGGGATGCAGCACAGTCGTGGTGCTAGGGTTTGAACCCATGATCTTTTGGTCTTTTAGGTTGATTGATGGTGCTAAATTGCCCATATGAGTATTGTGTGTTGCCCTATGGTGACCTGTTTAGGGTTCACACCTCTCCTGCCCTTTAGGCTTCAGGCAGGGGTCTGCCCTGTCACCCTAAATTAAGGTTTAAGGGGCTATAGAAGATTAATAAAGGAATGATAACAATCAATTCCCATAACTCATAACAAATTAGTTTTATTTATTTCTATATATTTATATTTTATTAGACTATCCATTAGATCGGTTAATATGGTTACATATTACAAGTTGGGCAGTTATTCAGTTGCACCATGTAGATTATTTGATGTGAGATGGTACATACAAAAATTATTGTCTTTATGATTCAATCTTTTCTCATTTTTATTTTATAGAATGAACAGAAAGTAGCAATTGTAAAGCAGCAGCAGCAGCTGCAACAAAATAGTGCACTAGAATACAATGGTCTACAGAGGAAACTCGAAGACGAAATTTCCAGACGTCAACAAACTGAATCTGAGCTCAGAGTGTTTCAAGAAAGGATGTTGTCTCTGAAGAGCAGAAAAGGTGTTGAACGGGTGGAAGAAAAGGAGGTTGTACATTACTACCGTGATCCAAAGCTTGAGATTGATTTGAAAGACTTTCAGAAAAAAGTCCACGATGAAGCTATGCGACGAACTGGAATCCAAAGCGAAATTGAAGTGCTCAACAGAAAGATGTCAAGCATGGAAACAGAACTTAAGAATATTAAGCCGAAACTGGTAACCAAAGAGGTGACCCAATATGAGAGAGACCCTCAGTTGGATGTGGATGCTAAAAGAATAAGGGATGAGATAAACATGCTTAAGAATGAGGTCAAAGTTAAGGACAACCAAGAAGGTATACTGAAATCAGAAATAACACTCTTGGAGCAAAAAAGGCCAATTATTAAGGAAAGAGTTGTACAGAAGGAAGTTGTTCGAGTAGAGAAAGATCCTGAGATGGTGAAGAGTGTTGTGGCTTGTAAGATGGAAATAGAAGATGAGGGTGAACGGGCCAAGGCTTTGTACAAACAAATAGACCAAAACAAGTATCAAATTACCAGTCTTGAAAAACTCATCCCTACCATAGAGCCAAAGTATGTGACCAAAGAAGTGAAGTCTGTTGAACAGGACCCTAAACTCATTAAGGAGTGTAGCAGGCTCCGAACTGAAATAGATGAACAAAAACACCAGAATAAAATGATTGTTAATGCAGTGTCAGATCATAAGACCCGCCTAATCCAAGTTGAGCAGATTAAACAAAAGACAGAAATCAAGGAGATTGTTAATGAGATCTACAGGATTTCTCCAGAGACTGAAGCAGAGATAGTACGACTGAGGAAACAACTCCAGGATACTATCAAAGTGAGCTCTGATTTAGAACAAAATGTCTATGTAGTCCGAACGGATGTGAAATCTCTTAATTCTCAGAAGCCAACAATTGAGTACAAAGAAGTGGTTCAAGAGGTAGTGAAGGAAGAGCGAAGTCCAGAGAACCAGAGAGAGATTCAAAAGCTCTCTGACCAAGTCACTATCCTGAATAGAACCTACACTTCCTTAAATGATGGGCTGCTCAGTCTCAAGAGAGATCGAGATGCATTAAAGGCAGAGAAGTCAAAGATAGAGACAAAGGTGGTCACCAAGGATGTGGTCAAGTATGTTAATGATCCACTTTTGGAGAAGGAAGCAGAACGTCTACGGAAGGAGGTACTTGAAGAGGCACAAACCCGCAGAAGTATAGAAGAAATGGCATACGACCTTCAAAACAAATACATACTGCTAGAGAGACAAAGACCAGAGGAGAAGTTGGTAGTACAGGAGGTTGTAAAATTACAGAAAGATCCAAGGCAGCTTATAGAGCTTGAGAGGCTAGGAAGGACATTGGATGAGGAATTAAACTATCGTAGGAAGGCTGATCTGGAAGTCCAAAAACTAAGAGCCCTGATACAGGATTTAGAGAGGACTATAAGGGAAAATGATGAAAGGCAAAAGAAGATACAAGTGGAAACGGAGTTGTCACAAATAAGATACCGCATCACTGAGCTCGAGAATTCACCACCACCAGTTCAGGAACATATTGTTATGGAGGAAGTTTTGAAAGTAGAAAGGGATCCAAAACTGGAAAAACTGACCACTGGCCTAAGGACTGACTATGACAACGAGAGCAACAATGTCATGAGGCTGGAGCGAGACATCAGGAATTTGAGAATGCAACTGGAAATCCTGCAGAAAGAGAAATCGTATGAGAAAACAGTCTATAAAGAGGTGGTCAGGGTAGAAAAAGACCCAGCAGTAGAGGCTCATCTCTCTCGCATTAGAGATCAGGTGCTTCAGCAGAGAAACGCCAGATTAGATGTAGAAGATGAAATTCGTCGCGTGACAGAGAAACTGGAAAGGCTGCAAAGCAGGAGAACAACCACTTCTCAAGAGGAGACTAATCTTATACGCCAAAGGGATTCACTTCTGAAAGAAAAACAAGACCTCCAACGACAACTGAGAGATCTAGAGAGCGATCAAAAAGAAGTAAGCATGTCATTCCAGCAGCAGTCCAGGCTGATGAGCGAAAGATCTCAAATTAACAGGCATAAGAGCATTAAGATAGAGTCTGATATTCAGCGCTTGGAGAGAGAAATTCTAGACGAAAAGGATTGGATTCACAAGCGGGAAAACACCATCAGTGAGCTCAAAAACAGCCTGAAAAAAGAGGAAAGTTCCACAGAATTGCGTACGCAGGAGAAAAACGTCTCCACCAAAATTAGCATCCTGGACCCTGAGACAGGTAAAGACATGTCCCCATATGATGCATACCGTCAAGGACTAATTGATCGTGCACAGTACATCAATTTGCAGGAATTGGAATGTGACTGGGAGGAAATCACTAAACTTGGACCTGATGGGGAGACGTCCGTACTGCAAGATCGCAAGAGTGGAAAGCAATACTCTATTAAAAGTGCTCTCAGAGATGGCAAATTAACACAAAATCAGCTACAGCAATACAAAGATGGAAAAATGCACATCTCTGAGTTTGCCCTCCTTGTGGCTGGAGAGAAGAGTAAGCCGTCTACATTCATATCATCTACCAACCAAACAACGACACAGAAACTTCCCCCAAATAGAACACAAATTATCAAGTCAAGTGAGGAGCAACTCCCTATTTGTGGAATTTTTGACAAAGACACCAACACAAGCATTTCAGTGCGTACCGCCCTTTCCAGAAAGATGATTGACCCCACTACAGCTCAAAGGTTGTTGGAGGCACAAGCAGTCACTGGTGGTATAATAGATATTAATAGCAGAGAAAGATATTCTGTCCATAAGGCAGCAGAAAGAAGCCTCATCGAATCTACCCAACTGCAGCGCTTGCTCAATGCCCAGAAAGCCTTCACAGGGGTTGAAGATCCAGTAACTAAAGAACGGCTGTCAATTGGGGAGGCTGTCCAGAAAGGGTGGTTGCCTAAAGACACAGCGATGCGTTTCATGGAGGCACAGTACCTGACCGGTGGTCTAGTTGACCCTAACCTGACAGGCCGTGTAAGCATAGTAGATGCAGTCAAAGAAAAAATGATCGACAATGACATAATGAGAGAGCTTCAAGAAGAGTCAAATTACCCCAAAGACATAGTGGATCCAATTACAAAGCAGAAAATCAACTACAAGCAGGCCTTAGCTCTTTGCAAGACAGATCCATATACAGGCCTTCCAGTGCTTCCTGCAGCGTCCACAGATGCTAGCTATGTATCTTCATACAAGAGCTATAGATACAACTACTAATAGATATGTTTACAGTCTTCAAATGACTGATATAGAAGGTTATGATGATTTAAAGCAGGGGTGTCAAACTCCGTTCCTGGAGGGCCGGTGTCCTGCAGAGTTTCGCTCCAGCCCTAATCAAACACACCTGAACCAAATAATCAAGATCTTGCCAGGTATACTTGACATATAGAGGTAATTGTGTTGTGCCAAGTTGGAACTAAAGTATGCAGGACACCGGTCCTCCAGGAACTGAGTTTGACACCTGTGATTTAAAGAAATAGTTAACTCAGTGCAAACCAATCACGTTTATACTACAGATACTCCAATTGTTGTAAATCTCAGGAAAAAAGCTGCCAAATGACACCACATTAGTGATTATTCTAAATCTTTCTTAATGTTACTACAATGTCACAGCCAACAGGGTTAATTCTATCTGGCATGCACTGTTTTTATTTTCACTCTACAGTAAATAACTCATTTACATAGAACAGCATTCATGTAAGGGCTTTGATTGCTGCTGTGGAGATTTTTTTTAACTTTATAAACGTGTTTATCTAATGGTTCTAAAAAGCTTTTGGGTTTTTTTGGGGATGATGGGTTGGCTATTTTTTTTCTGCTATACACTTAAAATATCGAGAATTATTTAAATCTTGTTTTTGCCCATCATGACAATGTTATAAATAACAATTGGTCATTGGGAAATGTTATATACGAGTTTGTCTGGTTTATACTGAAGCAAATAAAATGATAATGATATAATACTTAAGTGAGTTTGTTATGAAAATGCTGTCAAATTTGTTCGAGTTATTTGCACATACATATGTACAAACACTGGACACACATTGGATAGCCTTCGATCCGCTTAAATGACCTCATTTATATTCTAGCTTAGACAATGTTGAGATTTTCATTAGGAGTGACGAGGATGGTCAGGATTAGAAATGTGTTTATTAGAGGGACGGTGCATGTAGGATGTTTTGGAGACAAGGTGAGAGAGGCTATAGGTCAAGATGGTTTCGACATGTGCAGAGGAGGGACATGCATTAGGAGGTGAGGAGCTGAGGATGGAGGTGCCGGGCAGGAGGAAAAGAGGAAGTCCAAGGAGGAAGTTTATGGATGGGGTGAGGGAAGACATGCAGGTAGTTGGGGTGAAAGAGGCAGATGTAGAGGACAGGGTAGTGTGGAGAACAGTGATCCACTGAATGTCTGAAGCATACGGCACTCCAAACTGTACATATGTTATTATTTATGTAATGGAATACGCAGGTTATGCTATAGACCCCCGTAACTTGCATGCCTTTCTCAAATAAACAAGTATAACATACAACCCATAGGTATGTTTTTTTAAGGGACCATCAACTTATTTTTTTAGCCTGCACCTTTTAGCCTTGCAGTTTTACACTCAAAAACGACACTGTAATTCGTTGTACATGTCAGTCACATACCCGTTGACCAATACAGGCTGCTTACGCAGTCCAGACCGTATGCTGTCAGTCTGATGGTCTGCCAACACTGAAGCTTTGCCAGACCTTTATTTTGTTTTGAAAGTGCTTTTCTTTAAGAGCCCAAAGAGTAATGATGCTATAGCTTGAACCCTAGGCCGTCCAATCATTAAGCCAAAAAGCAGTTACTCCTATTTTCGAACCATTTGAACTAATTAATTTTATTAGGATTTATATCACAAAAACATCAACATTATCACATGGGTTAAGGATTTTTGTTTTGACAAATAATGGGGACACCGTTTAATTCATTTATTCATTCAGTATAATGACATCTTAACATAATAATTTTTAAAAATCAGGGATTTATTACAAAATAAAAGTCATTCTTTTTCCTACTGTCTCTCTTGATGGTATATGCTTCCTTTGAAATTGGTTACAGTACATCCTCCGTATCATTTCTTTCCTTGAAAAACGTTCTCTGTTCATTTACGGCCTTCTGTAGCAGTGCGACATCGACGCCGTCCACACAGTTAAAGACACGTGCCTGCACAATAGATTCTCCTAAAAACAGAGATACAATCATTTCATTATGTAACATGTTTAATAAGTGCAAACAGACAACAGAAAAAGGCTTCAGACTTTACTGTACCTTCTGCATTTTCAACTTCTCCAAGTACAATGTACTGAGCCCCAATTATTGGATCAAATGGCTCAACTAAAGAGGTCTGAATTGACACCTGGTACTGTTTTGAAGCATGATGGGATGTCAGAATGGCTTTGGACTTCTCTGGCAGATAATCTGTAAGTCTGGGAGTAGAACATTGCACAAAATATCTATTAATAACATTGTTGATCAAGGTTAGTTTTCAGTCAACCATTGTTCATCAAGTTGTTTCTTCTTCTCCTAAAGAATTTTGTGTGAATTCATTGCTTAAATAACTCAGGTTTATAAATTCAATTAAAAACAATTATACTTTAAAAGCCATATCTGGGGCGGCGAGGTGGCGTAGTGGATAGCACAGTCGCCTCGCAACAAGAAGGTTCTGGGTTCGAATCCCGGGATCTTTCTGTGCAGAGTTTGCATGTTCTCCCCGCGCTTGCATGGGTGTGCTCCGGTTTCCTCCCACAGTCCAAAAACATGCAGATTAGATCGATTGGTTATTCTAAACTGTCCATAGGAGTGAATGTGTGTGTTATTTGTCGGTTATTTGTCTATGTGTTGCCCTGAGATGGACTGGCGACCTGTCCAGGGTGTACCCTCTGCCTTTCGCCCTATGTGTGCTGGGATAGGCACAGCAGACCCCCGTGATGCGGGTAAGAAGATCTATGAAAAGACATATCTGTGTGATTCTGTGATTTTTTTTAGGAAGAGATTGTGAAACTTTTGGTTAACGTCTGCTCCCTGGAAAAATAAACTGGACTACATCCGATTAAAGCCAACTACACTATGTAATTGTTGTGTTTATGTTTTTACAGAGACATGGCTCAGTGACAGAGTTCCGGCCCCCGCCACTGAGCTAACCAAAGTAACCATGTTTGGCACCGACAGGAATGCAGTTCTGTCTGGTAAGACAGCTTTTTGGTGTTTGTGGTGTGTATGATGCTAGAGAGCTGGCAACAAAGCTGCTTTAAAAACAGCTAGAGCCAAGATTCATCGGAGAATCCATCGACATTTTCAGAATAGACTACTCCACCTGCCTGTAACAATGATGGTTTCCTTCCAGATGCACTGAACAACTTCTACGTACAGTTGAGGCACAAAACAACGTTTCAGTGAAGAAGACCATCCGTCTTGCTGACCAAGTTCTCTGCCTCACCACATGTGCGAAAAACTCTACATGGAGTCAACCCATGGAAAGCTGCTGGACCAGACAAAACCTCTGGATTCAACCTTGTAAATAACAAAGCTAAGCAAGTAACATCATATAATAATTTCTGGTATATGATTACTTTCATTATATATACTATTTTTAATTGCACATTTAAAACGCATTAATTTTTTAAAGCATAAAACAAGTAACTGGCCTAAAAAGTCTTATTCATATTTTGAGCGCCAAAACTCAAAATAGAATAGAAATACACAACATAACTAACAGTATGTGATCAAACGTGTTTATTACCAAGTTTAAGTGTACATACTTGTGAAACTTGCAAAGATATGCATTGGACAGTACAAGGGGTCATCCTAAATGGTTTACTGACTTAACCATGGCAAATTTGATCTGATGAAAGTTTGTCACATGACAGTGAAATGCCCTTGTTCCTATGTTAAATATTGGTGTTGGGGTGGCACTGTGGTGTAATGGTTAGCACGGTTGCGTCACAACAAGAAGGTTCAGGTTCAATTTCTGGGCCGGGGGTCTTTCTGTGCGGAGTTTGAATGTTCTCTCCCCGCTTGTGGGTTTCCTCCGGATACTCCAGTTTCCTCATACAGACCAAAAACATGTACATTAGAACGATTGGTGGTTCTAAATTGCCCATAGGAGTGAATGTGTGGCAACCCATCCAGAGTGTACCCCTGCTTCAGCCCTATGTGAGCTGAGATAGGTGATGAACGATTGAATGAATATTGGTGTTAGATGGGAACGACCAAAAAACAACCAGTTCCAGTTGGTACTTTGTTAGCAAAAACAACTATCCCAACTGGTGGATGTGATGCTGGATTGAAATCACTGATTAATGTATTTATCTATCAAACAATAACAAACTGATTTAAAAAGTTATTATCTTTAGTTTTTATTTAATAAATACACTTTTATTATGACGTTTTGGCGTACAATGGAAAGATTCAAAAGCGGATTAGGTAGGCGCACACGGATGACGTCAGACAATAAGCTATGATTGGTTGATTGAAAACGCAAAAACATTATCACATCCTTCTCGGCAAAAATCACGTCATAATAACTTTCTTCATTAATGATGACTTCAGCGTTACCTGAAAGATACCTCACGGCCCCAACCGAATCATTCATTCATTCATTCATTCATTCATTCTGTTATAAATACAGATAGTGTACCTGCCAAATGTCCGTACAGAGGCGCCATCTTTTACTAGCTCACAACTGATTTCCCATGGAAAATAAAAAACTGCTGCTGCCGGAAGCATAACTGCATTCAACTTGCATTTGCTTAATTTTTTTTATATTTATGTCTGAAAATATAATCGAATAATTTACTAATCTCTAATTACGCCTAAATACACGCAGACAAAACATCAGTAAAAGTCAACAAACGTCAGCCTTCTAGTGCTTTTGACGTCAGAACACGTGACGCCCTTTACCCCCTAACGCGGATGTGAGTTTCACCTCGGCAAGGCCAGAGTGGGAACATTACGGAATACGTCATTTGCAAAGATTTGGTTTAGTTGCGAGATCGTCCTGTGTGTGTGTGTGTGTGTGTTTTCACCAAGAGAAGCGCAACAATGAATCCTGATCTGCAGCGAGAAAGACAAAATGCTACATTCGATACGGAAATACTGACAAACATTCTGGACGGAGGTGTAGAGAAAAGCAAAAGGAGGAGAGAAATAGGTCGGGATTTACAGGACAGGGGGCTTAATATTAACCAGCTCCTTGTTTTATTAAACTAATACATACATACACTGGTTCTTTACATTGCATTTCATGTTATATTCTGGATTTAGTTTTAAAATGCATCTGGCGGTGTATTATACATAATTAACAGAATTAACCAAATGATTTTTTTGTTGCAGGATCTGGCTGTTAATGTGCGAAACTGTTGATCCACGTTTCTAGTTTTGTACTTTGTACACTGTAAAGGTGAACCTATCAAATGCTTATCGGATTTATTCCAGTTACTTTAACAGTATTTACCGGACGCTTTTACCCAGACAGACATACATTTGGTCTTTTTTTTCTTTTTAAACAACTCAGCAATTGTGGGTTAAGGGTCTTGCTGAAGTGGTTGCTTGGTGGAGGTTTGAATCGAACCCCGGTCTTTCTAGTGTTAGTTCAACATCTTAACCACTAGGCCACCACTTTCCATTTTATTACATTAATTTATTACAGTGTGTTTAACGCTGTTGGACGTGTTTCAGTTGCATAAAATTTATGTTGTCTTTGCTTATTATTATTATTATTATTATTATTATTATTATTATTCATTCATCCATTTTCTTGCCGGGTCTGCTGGAGCTTATCCACATAATACACATAGGGCGAGAGGCGGGGGTACACCCTGGACGGGTTGCCAGTCCATCTCAGGGCAACACATAGACAAACAACC
>JAOTRA010000009.1:1377138-1393517 GCA_026260255.1 Pseudolaguvia tuberculata | reverse complement strand
AACACATAGACAAACAACCATTCACACACACATTCACTCCTATAGACAATTTACAATCACCAATCCACCTCATCTGCCTGTTTTTGGACTGTGGGAGGAAACCAGAGTACCCAGAGGAAACGCATGCAAGCACGCATGCACACTCCGCCCAGATTCGAACCCAGAACCTTGTTGTGAGGCAACTGTGCTATCCACTGTGCCGCCCATTATGATTATTATTATTTACGTGAAAATAATTTATGTGAAAATATATGATAGTTATAAATACTACAAATTATTGTGAAGTACAGCAAATTAAAGTACAAGTTTGTTTGACAAATTCCACTAAATAGATAAAACAATTAATTATAAAAAATAACACATTATTATAAAAGTACATTTAACATAAAACAAATAAAATAAGACTGAGGTCAGTAGATTCGCCTTAGGATCAGCCCTTAATTGTACAATGAAATGATTGATTTCATTCTTCATCCAGTGAGTTATGTCAGTGCAAAATTAAAAAAAAACATTCCTCACTAGGAAAAATTCCAGATGTAGCAGCATCGATCGTCCCTGCAGCTGCAAATACATGGAGAAATTTCAGCAGAGTTCTTAGTAAATACATAAAGCCGAAAAACACTCATTTGACAAATAAAGTATATATGTGCGCTGGGATAGGCTTCAGCACCACATAACCACGAATTAGGGAATGAATTTAGAAAATGAATATGTCATATACAAATACAGCATAAATCGAATGGCTTTTTTTGTGACTGCATAAAATACAAATATGCAGAAATAACAGGAAATGGAGCATGCAGGACTGCATTGTACTTTGTGAAGACTTTATGATTATCAACAGCGGGATAACGTTGGAATATGGAAGAAAAATGTGTGGATTAATGGGATAGATAAATCATTTATTAATTAATAATAGCTGCTGACCTAATGTGACCTAATTTCCTAATTCCCTCACAGGTCACACAAGACTATCGGTATTCCAGTCCTAATACTACACTAATAAATAATGGAGGATGTATAACGGGAATACGCGAAGAAACAAATTTTCACTGCATGTGACAAATACGTGACAAATACATGACAAATAAGCCGTTGTTTTTCACGCTTATGCCAAGACATCAGCAAATGTAATTGTGTGAAAACTGTGGTTTTACCAGTTCCTCCTTCATCTAAGTTTTACTGTAAAATTACTGTTAAAACAGGTAGTAACTAAAGGGACTAAGCCTTAATATTATTACACAATATTAACAATTAGAATATTTTAATAGAATAAAATAAAATGGTGGGGGGGGGGGGAATGGAAAAAAAAACAAAGAATATGTAAGACTTATTTTCTCTTGCTTATTTTCTGCCTTTCTGTTTCTGTTACAGAATCTTTGGTTATTAATGATCCTGACTTCCAGCATGAAGACCTGAACTTCCTGTCCCGCAGCGATCGCTACGATGCAGCTGTAAAGAAGAGCGTCCAGATGTTTTCAAAGATCCGGGATTATGGCATTTCTGATCCTGAGGAGATTTATTTCTACAAAAGGTACCGAGATTGAATTACAAAGTCTAGAAAACTTCTTTGTATATGCCTCTCATTTATTCATTTGCATACCTCCCCCTCCACACCCACCCCATCCAGTGTGTTTCCAAGAATTTGAAACTTGCAAATAAGTTCCATTATTTTAACGGAGCCTGCCAGCCACAAAAATGAAAATGTATTTGAGTTTAAGGTTTACCTTTATTAATACACCGGATACATGAACACAATCATGACCGCTGTATTGCAGTGAAAAAAGGAAGATATGGATATCATATCGGAATAGGATCACTTCAGGCGTTGTATTCCTGTGTGGAGGAAAGGATGGCAGCAATTAATGATATAGAGAAGCTTGTGGTGGCTTAGTGGTTAAGGTGTTGGACTAATACCAGAAAGACAAGAGTTCGATTCTTAGCACCACCAAGCAACTACTATGAGCCCCTGAGCAAGGCCCTTAACCCCCAATTGCTCAGTTGCTCAAGTCGCTCTGGATAAGGGCGTCTGCCAAACTGTAATTGTAAAAAGCTTGTAGTCTAACTTGTAGTCCAAGTTATGGTTGAGATTATATTTATCTTTCTGTATGTATCTACTTGTCTGTCTGTCTGTCTGTATCAGTCTCTCTATTTGTTCATATCTATCTATCTATCTATCTATCTATCTATCTATCTATCTATCTATCTATCTCTATCTCTGTCTGTCTCTCCATCTGTTTGTCTATCTATTTGTTTGTCCATCTGTCTGTGTCTATTGTAGATGTAAAGGCAATGCGTATACTTTGTGTTTCAAAACTATTGGCACCTGTGGTGGTGGCGTTTCCTTAAGTAGTGTATTCCTAATTAAAAATTGCGGAATTTCCCATTTTTTATTATAATTCTATTGTCTAAAGAGGCCCTGTTTTAAAGATCTATGACAGAGAGGGTTTCATAGGGCAGTCAGAAGAAAGTGTGTAAATCTCTGCTAAAGGTTGTATTCAGAGTGTGTGTGGTTTGCCTTTAGTCAAAATGAACCAGAAGCCCAGGTTAGACAAACATAATGTTCTTTCTGTGAGGGCAAGGAAAATGTACTTTGTATTTTATCAATTCAAAGCCAAAATTGCAGATCTCTCCAGTTACACTCAGACATGACAATTAAGGACAATTCTTAGATTCATTGTGATGCGATCGTGGACGATTCTGAATTGATTGAATGTGAAAAATGGATTTTTGATTTCTTAATTTTTAATATGATGTTTATAGAACGCAAAGGGTTTTGACTATAGCACCTGGACTGTCACACCCGGGCTGTCTGATGCGCACATTGCTTCCCATTCACAAGTCACATTCACCAAAAGACGTGATTTAAGGAATCGCAAACGCTTGTAAAATATTTGGCATGCTAAATACTGCGCAGCCCAGTAGTGTAGTGGTTAGCATGGTCGACTCACAGCAAGAAGGTTCCGAGGTCTTTCTGTGCAGTGTTTGCTTGATTCTCCAGGTACTTCGGTTTCCTCCCACAGTCCAAAATCAAGTACATTAGGTTGATTGGTGATTCTAAATTGCCCTGAAAAGTGAGTGGTGGCGGTTGGAGGGTTGTTCATCCTGTTCGAGTTTGTGTGGCCCTGCAATGTGACTAGTGACCTATGGGTGCTGTTCGCTGGGATAGGCTCCAATTCGAGAATAAGCAGGTAGGATTTTGATTGAATATATGAAACTGTCTGTGATTCAATCCCTGGATTTGTCTGTATGTGACCCTGTGATACCTATCCAGGTTGTCCTTTTCACTCAGTGGCAATTGGGATAGACTCCAGCAGATCTCCATGACTAGGAATAAGCAGTTATGATGGATGGATGGATGGATGGAAATACAAAGTTTTTCAAACTTTGTTAGAAATTATATTTCATATTCTAATTTAAATGTATTGTTATAATGCCTATACAATTTAGTACAGGCAATACAATGTTCATTATTCCATACAATCTTGCAACAGGGCAGATGCACATATCAGATAAAAAAATCTCAGACCCTTTGCCCTAGAGTTATAAATCAGCTACAGTATATAGCGCACCATTAATGCAAAGTCATTCACATAGGTCATTAGTACATTAGTGTGGCTAAGGTGTGTATGCATTTCTGCAGAGTGGCTAAAAGAATCTCCCACGAAGCTTTTGGTCTCCATTATGTGATGTTCATCCCTACACTGTCCAACCTGTGCACCCCTGAGCAGCGTGACAAGTGGCTACCACCGGCCAGTTCATTCAAGGTGGTCGGAACGTACGCTCAGACCGAACTAGGGCACGGTCAGTCATTCCCATTCATCAAGTCTTATGATATGTGTATCCAGAGCCACAGGGTGACAAAAGTCTGCTACCAGAATCTGCTCTTATTCCAATAAAACCAGTATTAAATATGTAGAAAATAAATTACATGTAGGGCTCTACCGTGTTTGAATTTTTGTCTACTGAAAGTTGTGTTAATTAATCACAAGAACCATCGGTCTACATGAACTTAGCATCCCTACAAGTCATCCCTACCACTAAGCATGTTCTACCTTCGTGGGTTTATTACGGGCACTCCAGTTTCCTCCAACCGCCCAGAAACATGTGTTGGGTTGATTTGTGCACATTGGAGTGCGTGCCTGCCTGCGTGCGTGCGAAGTTGTTTGTTGGTATATGTATCCGCAATGGACTGTTGATTTGTCCAGAGTGACCAGTGCCTTTTACCCAGTGACAATTGGGATAGACTCCAGCAGATCCCTGTGACCCTGATTAGGAATAAGCATGTATAGACGAATGGACATTTTGAGACAGATTTTGTCAAAAGATTGAAATAAATTATTCAACTTACAAATGTTAGCCTGTTTAATTTTAATTTTAGTATGTCTAAATTTTAAGCCTATATAGTTTATTACAGGCACAGCATTAATTTTTGCATTCCGTTTCGCATGTAGTTTGCAACAGAGCACATAACTTTGCATCCATATCAATTAAAAAAATCACACTTTTTGTCCTGGAGTTATAAATCAGCAACACTAATGCAGTCATTCACATAGGTCAAAGCACATTAGTGTGGCTAAGGTATGCATGCATTTCCGCAGAGTGGCTAAAAGAACCCCCCATGAGGCTTTTGCTATCCATTATCTGATGTTCATCCCTTCCATATCCAACCTGTGCACCCCTGAGCAGCGTGACAAGTGGCTACCACTGGCCAGTTCGTTCAAGCTGGTCGGAACGTACGCTCAGACCGAACTTGGGCACGGTCAGTCATTCCCATTCATAACATTGTGGCTTATTTCTATCAAGAGCCACAGGGTGACCTAAGTTTGCTACCAGATTTTTCAACAGTACTTTTTTTGGTTTTGCGATTTTTTTCCCCCCTGGTATTGTAAGGATTTAATTTCAGACATTTAATCAGATGAATATATTATAAGCACAAATCTTTTGTACCTTGATATTTTTGCAGAAAAAAGTTAATATTGTCAAAAAAAGCAATGGTGTTTGTTGGGGTTTTTTTTAAACCAAAAATCCAGTGTCCCTATCGGTCTTCCCTTCTACTGATCGTAATAACCAGATAATTCATGACATGCATCTAATATTATGTTAGAAAATATTGGCAAAAATATACGTCTGGCCAGACTGTATGAATTGAATTGGTATGTGGTTTAATAAACACAGATCATGGTAGCAGACTTGACTCTGGATCCACACAGTCCAAAGTAAATAGTTTGACTAAATAGAAGTTCACTGCAACAGTCTTAGTAGCCGGTGTGGATGTTTGACAGAATTTCTGAAAGCATAATGTGCTGTTTCGTTAGTTCTCATTGGTGTATGACCGTCTGATTGAGAATGTAAAGAATTTTTTTAGTCCTTAGTTAGCGCTTCTTTTTTTTCTCCAACTCTTGTTAACTCTTCTTACTTTATTACTTTGCATGTTTGGCTAACAACAATGCGACAAAATATTGTAAACACATGGCTGGTGGATTAATTCAACTTGATGATAACTGACTAAGTCTTTTTAGAATACAATCCCAAATCCCCAAATCCCTTTTTCCCTCAAAAACACAGAAAATGTCTTGTTAAACAATTTGCAGAATTGATTGAGAATTAAAGTATATCGACGCCTTTATTAAATTATGCATGTCTTAATCTATATTGGCTTATAATTGTTTTATCTTCTTTTGGATTGACTTTCACACAAGTTATATTCAGCAATCCGATTTTGCAGCATTTGAATCAATTTACTGGATCTTAATAATCTGCATAATATCCTTATTAATGTTTAGAGGTGAGACAAGACACAAGACTGGGTACAAGGGAATGAGAAAAGATGAAAATTTGATGAAATACAATGAAAAAATTGAATTGAAATGTTTATTTTAATGAATTACATGCGGCAATTAACAACATAGTACACAGTGCAAAATGTTTTGCCACAAATCTTTTGACCAGAACAATGTATCAGGCCAGACCTTGTCATGAGATCTCATCACACCCTACTAATGTAATTAACATCAATAAAATAATAATAATAATAATAGCAATAATACAATTATTGGTGATGGCCATGATTAAAGAATTGTTTTTCTCTCTCCATATTTTTCAACCCTTCCTTATTTTAATCCTTCTCATCCTTCATCTTACCTGACCTTCTCTCCGCTCTCTCTTTAATTTTTTTTTAATTTATAACACCTGGTTTTCCAAAAACTCTCCATCCTGCTTTAACCCTTTCATCTGCGACCCCAGATGCGTACACAACGGACGCTCGGAACCTTTGGACCTGCATCTAGGCATGTTTCTGACCACGCTGTTAAACCAGGCTTCGCCGAATCAGCTGGACACCCTCTTCACTCCTGCGTGGAACCTGGAGATTATCGGCACTTATGCCCAGACAGAGCTTGGGCACGGTACTTTTACATTTAGGATGTCTAAATAAAGGGCACTGTTTCTAGTGCATCGAAAATATGGAGAACATTTCGGTTCTCAAATGTATAAAGTTTATGATTGGGTTAAAACTGAGAAATATGATGTCCAGCATCTAATGCAAACTCAGAACACCTGATTTGTCTCTTTTAATACCTTTTCCTCTTGAGCGGTTTTTGTTTTTCAGACTATTAAGACTGTCAAACATCTACCAGACCTGTTAATTCCTAAAGATTAAAAAAAAAAAACCATGAAGAGATACAATTTCCCTAACTTATGCCAAATTTCCCTCATGGGATCAATAAAGTAAATCAAATGGGCTTCAGGTTATAATCACAATATATCATTTCCAAGCATTTATTTGTCAAACGTAATACTTTGGACTGCAAGCTATTGAACATTCTCTTGATATCCTTTTGTGTTTTAAAGTTTACGTTTCATTGCATTTGTCTTTGAGCTCAAATCTAAGTTCCTGCTTTTCAGGAACTCACATTCGCGGACTCGAGACAACAGCTACTTTTGACCCGTCCACCCAGGAATTTGTCCTCAACAGCCCAACAGTCACTTCTATAAAATGGTGGCCCGGTGGATGTAAGTATCCTTGTTTTGATTTGTTTTTTTTACTAAACATGTAACAACAGTGAATAATAATTCTTTTTTTAATAATTAATTTTAATTCTTAAAAGAAACACCGAATGTTTAAAGTGCTGAATGGTGGGGCTTTGACTTGCCAGTTTTTTGTTTATTTTGTTTTGTGATTGAGCTCGTAATTGAAATTTGAGTATATGGTAAATCAGTTTTCACCATTAAAATAAATTGAAATGCTGTTAATACGTTCTGGGTCCCCACCAAAAATACCAAATTTGTATTCATTAAAATTACTTATAAATATTGAAAATTGTTAAGCAATACAATAGCATGTGCAATTACTAATTTTACGTATATAATCAACTCTCACTGTGTTTTGCTCAGTGTGTGCTAGCTAAATGTGCAAAGTGTTATGGGTTTGTATGTTTGTCTTGTCTGTAGTGGGTAAGACATCCAATCATGCCATTGTGTTGGCACAGCTCTACACACACGGCAAGTGTCATGGCCTCCATGCCTTCATTGTCCCTATACGGTGTATGAAAACCCACCAGCCATTGCCAGGTATGTTTGTTTTTTTCACCACCAAGCTACCACTGTTTGGCTCATAAACAAAGCCCAGAACCCCCATTTGCTCACTTGTATAACAGAATAATTGGACTGTAGTGAGACCTGCAGTTTTGTACAGTTTATAGATACAGTGATGTTGTCAGAAAGACAGGAGGAGGAGCTGGAGGTGGCAGAGTTGAAGATGTTAAGATTTTCATTGGGAGTGACGATTATGGACAGGATTAGAAATGAGTTTATTAAAGGGATGGCGCATGTAGGATGTTTTGGAGACAAGGTGAGGGAGACTAGGTTGAGATGGTTTGGACATATGAGGACGGACATGCAATATATTGGTAGAAGAATGCTGAGGATGTAGGTGCCGGATAGGAGGAAAAGAGGAAGACCAAAGAGGAGGTTTATGGATGTGGTGAGGGAAGATATGCAGTAAATGAATGCAAATGATCATAGAGTCGTAGAAGGCTACCATATAACAATAGAATCCGTTGTGTACTTGTATGAGTCTGTTTTGTGTTGACTGTTGTACAGTTATTGTGACAGCGGAGATCCTGTAGTCTGACTATTAAAAATCACACAGTGTTAACCTGTTTTTAGGGGCTGTGAATATTCTCTATTTGGATGACGCGCGTGTATAGCAGTTGTAAGTTGTTCACTGTGTGTGCAGGAGTGGTTGTAGGTGACATTGGCCCCAAATTCGGCTTTGACGAAGTGGATAACGGTTTTCTAAAGTTGGACAACATCCGGATCCCGCGTGAGAATATGCTGATGAAGTACTCGAAGGTGAGACGCGTTACGTCGTGAAAACAAAGCTGACCTGCAAAGCATGTGAAACTATTATATGTGAGTTTTGTAGGTCCAACCTGATGGCACATACGTGAAGCCCCCTAGTGATAAGCTGACATATGGCACTATGGTATTTATCCGTGCCATGATTGTAGGCGAGTCGGCCATTGCTCTGTCCAAATCCTGTACCATTGCTATCCGCTACAGCGCCGTCCGTCATCAGTCTGAACTACGTGCTGGGTGAGTTTGTCAGTTATAAATAATAATGCAATTTGTCGAGTTTTTTTTTTTTATAACCAAGATGACTCTTATGAAATAATAATATTAAGGTGTCACTTGTTTACACAGAGAGCCTGAGCCCCAGATTATAGACTACCAGGCTCAGCAGTATAAACTTTTCCCGCTGTTAGCCACAGCGTACGCTTTTACTTTTGTGGGCCAGTATATGAAGAACACATACAATCGCATCACAGGAGACATCAGTCAAGGAGACTTCAGTCAGCTACCTGAGGTACGAAGCCATTGGGGGGTCAGACAACAGGCTGCTGCTATTGTAAAATCCTTGTAATCTTGCACAATAGTACATGAAATACCTGTTATGACATACTAGTGTTGCTTGTGTTTATCAGACAAATACATTATCGGGCAAATATAGATGAAAAATTATTCTTATTGCACTTATGAAATCCAAAAAATTGATCCACTATAATACTCTTGCTTTCAATCAATCAATCAATCAATTAATTAATCAATTAATATGGTTTTTATATTATTTTTGAATAAAATAATTAATGAAAACTGACTAAAAAGACTAAAATATAAAATAAAATAAGTTTTTTTTCTGGGTTCACAAACAACACATTTATATGGAAATTGTAAAACAAAAAAAAAAACCATGTAAAAATATATTTTTTATATGTTTCTGTATGAAAATCGAAGGATTGTGCAACTAACTTGCATATGAATGGAATTTTAAGTTGAGCAACGCTCCGCATTATTCTGTTAATGGAATGTGTATTGAAAGAAAGGGTAAAATATAAGAAATGTAATTGATAAGGATTGACTATAATTGGTCATATTTGGCACCAAATATTAAATTCTTTCTTATGGCTCTCTAAATGTTTGGTTCAGACCTGTGAATTATAGTCTTAGCGCTAGTTTCATGTAGTTGCGATTATGAATTTGTTTCTTTTCCTGTGATAGGGGATTTCTGTACATTTTAATACTCTGTATAATGTTCTTGAATATTGTTGTTGAGTCTGCACCCCTTTTACTGTTTTCCATTTAAGATACAAGAGATGAAAATCTCTCTCTCTCTCTCTCTCTCTCTCGCTCTCTCGTTCTTAGCTCCATGCTCTAGCTGCAGGTCTGAAAGCATTTACAACTTGGACTGTGAATGCTGGGATTGAAGTGTGTCGGATGGCATGCGGTGGCCATGGTTACTCTCGAAGCAGCGGCCTTCCGGACATCTATGTCACTTTTACAGCCACCTGCACCTACGAGGGAGAGAACACTGTCATGATGCTGCAGACAGCACGGTACACCATCCTGACACATTATTGCTGATAGTTCCATACTGTGATCGTTTGATGGTGTGAATATTTCAGGTTTAGCTGGCTCATGCCTCTAACATAAATGTTTACTGAGCGCATCATATTCTGTTAGGTACCTGGTGAAGAGCTACAGACAGGTGCGTGATGGGAAGCAACTCAGTGGCATCGTCTCCTACTTGAATGAATCTCAACAGCGTATTCAGCCACAAACCACTGCGGTCAGACCCACAGTCATCAACATCACTGATCTGCAGAGCCTCGTAGAGGCCTACAAACTTCGTGCTGCCAGGTAAATAAATAAGAACCGAACTATACCTCTTCCAGTTATACCTGTAGATAGGCATCACGAAAAGTCTTTAATAGGGTAGGAGGGAGGGAGGTATTTTTTTAAGCATCTTGATGCAGACGTGGGCGTGCACTTGTTTAGCATCATCCAAGTAAAACACATTTCTAATATTATCTTTGAACTCAGGCTGCCGACGTTGTATGTCATACTTATTTATTTACTTGTTTCTGACAAGATTTGCTGCTTAATTTGAATGAATCTTTGATACATTTATTTAATACAGTAAAAAAAGATAATCTATAATGAAATAAAGGATGCATCAAGAATCGCACCACAGCTCTCTTAGTCCAAATCGAATCATGAGGAGCCAAGAGATTCCCATCTCTTGAGCTGAATTAATCAATGGAATAAATGTCAGTACACCCAAGGATTAAATTGGGCCATGCTGTTTGAGGCCTAATTCTGTCGCATACTATACATGCTTCATATGCTGTGATGTAGAGATTCAAGCATTGTCTTTTTAATACATAATAAATAAATGTTTAGTTACAACACTATTTTCAATGAGTTTCAACAAATCTTAAATAGCATCATTACATTTACATATAAAGCATTTGGCAGCCACTTTTATCCAGAGCAATTTACAGCTAAGCAATTGGGGCATAGAACCCTGCTCAGGGTACCACAGTGGTAGCTTGGTGATGCTGGGAATCCAACTCTGGTCTGTCTGGTATTAGTCCGACACCTTAACCACTAAGCCACTAATCCAGGCAACATGTGTGATGGTTTATACTCTCGACTTTGGGTGTTGAGAATGTAAGGTCTTGTTAAATGAAGTTTTTTTTCACCGAATGTTTGTTTACTAGCTCAAAAGTGAAGCCAACACCATGTGACAGAGTGTATGTGCACAGTCTCTCATTTTTATAATTAATCAAAGCAAGTGGACGGCTACGGGACAGAAATTTGAAAAAATTTGGTTAATCTTCATTATAATGCAGGTCTCTTCTATTTTTGTATGAGAGTGTGTATAAAAATCAAGTATGATAATTTTCTACCATTACAGATAAAAGTTAAAACATTAACCTTTCTGAGATGTACAGAAATGGCCATAGCTTTGCTTACAAAGAGCTCCCCAAATTATCCAATCCTAATTTGACCCCTGATTACACCATGGATTTATATAAATCCAAACTAGTCAGATATACTTTGACCCTGGAGATTTTAACACATCAGTTTGGCCATGTATCTGATCTCAGGCTGGTGGAAACAGCAGCAAAGAGTCTGCAGACCGAGCTGATGCGTAGCAAGAGCCAAGAGGACGCCTGGAACAACAGCTCCCTGGAGCTTCTCCGAGCTTCTGATGTATGAACCAGACTCCTCTTATTGCGTTTGATGCCCTTTTAAAAATCGTTGTTTGTGCTAATGATTCAAATCTACACCATAGATTCTTGTTTATTTCATGCAGAGCATGTGATTGGAATCAAATAAGTAATCAGAATAAACAATAGTAGTTACATTAAAAACAACAAATGTCCACAAACCTCTTACATAGTTACATAATCTGTATTTGTTTGAATTGCACCTGAATTGCAACCTCCAGGTTGATGGAATGCCGCTAATAAACTTTTAGATTCATTATTAATTACCTGGGGTCAACAGTGCAAAATAATGGAAAGCGTGTTATAGAAGTGAAGAAAAGACTGCAGTCAGGGTGGAGTGGGTGGAGAAGTGTGCCAGGAGTGATTTGTAATCGACAAGTCTCTGCAAGAGTGAAAGGGAAAGTTTATAGGACTCCAGCAATGTTGTACGGTTTAGAGAAACTGGCGTTGTCAAAAAGCAGGAGGAGGAGCTGGAGGTGGCGGAGTTGAAGATGTTGAGATTTTCATTGGGAGTGACGAGGATGGACAGGATTAGAAATGAGTTTATTAAAGGGACGGTACATGTAGGATGGAAAGGAAGAAAAGAGGAAGACCAGGCAGGAGGTTTGTGGATGTGGTGAGGGAAGACATGCAGCTAGTTGTGGTGAAAGAGGCAGATGTACAGGTCAGGGTAATGTGAAGAAGAAGCTGTAGAAGAAGCTACCCTAATGGTAGCAGCCAAAAGGGAAAGATGATGATTAACCCTTTTTAGCAGTCCACTGGTGTGCCATTTCTGCTGCAAGTCTGAGTCAAATGAGTAAAATAAGTCAGCACATTGTTCGCTTTCAGCTAAAGACATTTATTTTTATCTCAGATAAATATTACACTAAATGCTTTAAGCATGTTTTCAACATCTAGAACATTTTAGAGAACCAAAATGGCTTCGATAGAAACATTTATTAACCCACCAGGTAATAACCTTTATTAATAACCTAATGAAAAAAATCTGTGCTCAATATGGCCACCACAAAACAAGATTTTTTTGCTGCTGGGTTTATTGTTTTTTACAGTTACAGTTACGACTTAAATTTGGTCTCTTTTTATTACTATTATTATTATTATTATTATTATTATTATTAACAACTGAGCAATTGTGGGTATTAGTCCAACACCTTAACCACTAGGCTACCACTTATACTTTTTTTCTGATCACTTATTTTATTGCAACCACATGCTCTGCTTAGAATAAATGCAAACTTCTTGGTATGTAGGAGATTTTTCTCATTGATGCGTGCGTGCGTGCATGTGTGCGTGTGTGTATATGTGTGTGTGTGTGTGTGTATGTGTGTCTTTCCAGGCCCATTGTCACTATGTGGTGGTGAAGCTGTTTGCCGCTAAACTGAGTGAGATCAGTAACGCAGCTGTCTACTCTGTCCTCAACTCTCTGGCTCTGCTCTACGCCCTCCACGGGGTTTCTAACAACTCTGGAGATTTTTTGCAGGTTATACACATGATTATCTTCCAAACATCATTTATAAAACTGTACACTTTTTAGTTCCTTTGGCTGAGAAAGTGTTAAAAATCTTAGTTGAAAATCACCTCACTAAGCTTAATTATTAGATTATCATTTATCTACATTTTATTGTCATCACTGTTCCTACTATGATATTACAGATCATTTCAGAACTTTCTCCATTTTTTTTAAATACCATATTTTCCGGACGTAACAATTCAGCAATTATGAAGAAAACTAGCAGGTGCGGTACAAGGTGTTCAAAAATCTGTCAAAATGTTTAGTATGACTTTTGTGACTGCAGGCAAAAATACTTGCGCAGAGCTCCACACTCCACGGGGCACCCTGCTCCCTCTCTCAACTCCAAGTTCTGGTTCAGACCAACTGGTTCAGTCTGTATGCGGTGAAAAAGTCTGGCATCTTGAGCAATGTTTCGCTCACCACTGTTTAATGTGCCTTATAGTTTGGAAAATACTGTACATTACAGTAAGGTGCATTTTTGGAGCATTATATGCTTGAAGCAGGAGACCCCACTGTCACATCTCAACAGAAACCCTTTTTTGTTTTCTTTTTTTCAGGCGGGTCTACTGACTGTTCCTCAGCTATCTCAGATCACCCAAAAGATTAAAGCCCTGATGGCTGAGATCCGTCCAAATGCTGTGGCACTGGTGGACGCCTTTGACTATCGCGACGAGATGTTGAACTCTACGCTAGGCCGCTACGACGGAAATGTCTATGAGACCATGTTCGAGTGGGCCAAGAGATCGCCCCTCAACTCTACAGAGGTACGGGACTAATAATGTCTATTTCTAAAGAGCGTTACAGCAAATATCAAAAGCAAAGACACAGGTATTGGCTAGAGCCATCATGATGCATGGGTCGCAATACTATAGAGCTCAATATATTGCATTAGTGTTCAATATTTCAAATAAAGTATGTTGAATAAACAGAACAAATACAAAGCTAAAGATGCCTTTGCCATGTGTGTACTATAGGAGCAGGGTCAGTAAACACACACTGAGGGTTTTAATAAAATAATCTGAAATGAAAGATGTTCAAGATTACACTCCGTAGTGATTAAAATCTTATGGGGAAAAAAAATTGTGATTTATTATGTGTATCAATATTTTTATCCAGCCCTAATAAGGCATAAGTTTGTTTGGGGGGAAAAAATGTCACTTTAAAGTACAGCTTATATTTAAAAGAAACAAATCCCAACTGTTCTGGTACTCAGGTAAAGAAATGGTTTGTTTTAACCGTGTGACCATTTAGCAATTTTAATATTAATTTATCTCGTTTAGGGCAGTGTTCAGGATTTTATCCTTTACTTACTCAATAATATGAAAAAATTTCTTTTTGTGCATTATCCTGTTTAGGATAATGATAATATTGTACTGAAGGTTATAACATGGCCAGTTATGACATGTAAATGAATGAAATGATACAATACAATAGCAACCTGTTATAATTACCAATTCTTTAAAAATCTTATTCTATTTGTACTTTTAACACAGTTTATTTATTTAATTGTAAATAAATGAGCATCAACTTGCAACTCTAATTAATTATACTTCTCGCTCTCTTTTTTTCTATCTTCTATCTCCCTTCTGCTTTAGGTCCATGAATCATACTACAAGTACATGAAACCTCTCCAGTCCAAACTGTGATCATGAAGCTGATGAATCCACTAATGAAGGGCTTTATTGTTTGATAGATATTAATTTTGGAATTATGTGTACTGGATGCAATACACTGTCTTTGCACAGATTGTACAGTATGAATCAGATCAGTGTGCTGTTGTCAGATTTCCTTTCTCTCCTTCTCTAATTCCAGTAGAAATGTAACAATGAGAATCTACTGCTGGGTTTAATCTTTTATATAATTGGAAATAAATAAATATAGACCAGGGCTGTTTATCCCCCATGGTAAATATGGTTATAAATGAATATTCTGGACCTGCTCCAAAGTGAAACAGAAACATTCACAACATTTCAGGAAACCTGTTCATTTCCTTGTTTGACTTGATTTGCTCTATACATTTTTGCCATGGATTGGATATTTAGAATTATGTGCTATAGTTGTATGTAGGTTAGTTTTGTAACATTCTTCTAACATAATTGCACAACGTTATGTCTAAAAGTTCACATTAGTACATACTCTGGTAAGTTTCTAGATTATTTCCCCCCCAAAATTCTATGACATACGTAATATGTTAATAATGCGATAATAATTGATGTGTAATTTTTTTATTTGATTTTATAGGTAATATGATGGGGGAAATATAGTATTTGAAAACTTAGCAGTATAAATTGAAAATGAGACTGGTAACAAAAAGCACCTTAAAATAGATAGATCTTTTTGTAAAATACACAATTTTGGTGATTGTGTTTTAATCACTGTTAAATCATGTCTCTATTTTTTTAGGTAGAAAAACATAAGGGGGGCAGCGCGGTGGTGTAGTGGATAGCACGATCGCCTCACAACAAGAAAGTCCTGGGTTCGATGCCCAGTTTGGGGATCTTTCTGTTCCGAGTTTGCATGTTCTCCCTACACTTGCGTGGGTTTCCTCCGGGTACTCCGGTTTCTTCCCACAGTCCGAAAACATGCAGATTATGTCAATTGGTAATTTTAAATTGTCCATAGGAGTGAATGTGTGTGTGGTTGTTTGTCTATGTGTTGCCCTGCGATGGATTGGCAACCCGTCCAGGGTGTACCTCTGCCTCTCGCCCGATGTGAGCTGGGATAGGCACCAGTAGACCCCTGTGACCACGAATTAGGGAATAAGCGGGTAAGAAGATAAATGAATGAATCAAAAAGATAAGGAAGGGTGTTAAAAATAATTGATGTTCAGTTGCCTTAAATTATCATGTCTTAATTCATTGTGTGATTAATGGCCAGCACATTTATTTTGGTTTTATGTGAAACTTCCTATTGTGTCAATTAGTAAAATACTAAATAATGCTAAAACAAGAAAAATGTTTTTCTTTTGTTGTCTGTATTGATCTCTTAGGATGAGTAAACCATTCTTAATCTTCTTCTTCTCCTTTCGGCTGCTCCCGTTAGGGGTCGCCACAGCGGATCACTCCCCTCCACCCCACCCTGTCATCTACATCTGCCTCTTTCACCCCAACTACCTGCATATCTTCCTTCACCACATCATAAACCTCCTCTTTGGTCTTCCTCTTTTCCTCCTGCCCGGGACCTCCATCCTCAACATTCTCCTACCAATATACCGCATGTCCCTCCTCTGCACATGTCCAAACCATCTCAACCTAGCCTCTCTCACCTTGTCTCCAAAACATCCTACATGC
>JAOTRA010000009.1:1350124-1362779 GCA_026260255.1 Pseudolaguvia tuberculata | reverse complement strand
ACCCTATCAGACACTCTCTTCACCTCCACCACACTCTCAATGTACCCCTTCTTCAGGATTACACCTACACCATTTCTTTTTCCATCTACACCATGATAAAGCAGTTTAAACCACCTCCAATGTTCCTGGCCTTAATGCCTTTCCACCTGGTCTCCTGAACACACATCCACCTTTCTACGCTCCATCATGTCAGCTATTTCTCTCCCTTTACCAGTCATAGTACCAACATTTAAAGAACCCACCTTCACCTGCCGTCTCTGTAGACGTCTTCCTCCTTTGGCCAACAGTAGCCCAATTTCCACCGGTACCCTGTCGGTTAACAGAAACTGTGTGCAGGATTAAGCTCATTTATCATGTGCATACATTCAACGGTTTTACTAACTGAGAAATCACAAAGAGTACATAAAACGGCAACAAGGTTTCCTTTATAGTATGCTGAAATAAAGACTGCAGCAAGTGTTTCCACCCCCGTTTTCAACTAATGGGCAATATGTGTTTTGAGTGCCTGAGCATTTGGTCCTTTAATTATGATATTAAACCCTGTTTTTGGTCTGATTTGTGTTTATATTCCCATCATTTCACACCAGAGTTTGTTTGTAATTATTCACACATTCACAAATTTTACAGCCAGATTTTCTTTTAATTTAAACAAACGTCAATTGCGAATACACCCTTTATTCTATTTATTTTTACCTTGGTTGTCTTTTGGCTGCTAAATAATAATAAGCATTCTCACTTCCTTATTGATGCACTTTGCTTTCAAGGGGACTCGCTTGTAAAGTACAGATACTTTGGACTCATTGGCCGTATTTTCCGGACTGTAAGGCACATTTAAAATCATTCTCAAAAATTGACTGTGCACCTTATATACTAGTTCAGGTTGTGCTTACTGACTTCAAACCAATTTTATGTAGTACGAGGTTCTCAAAAATCTGTCAAAATGTTTGTGTCCATAGAGGAACGGGGCTATACGCAGCAGTCACTTGATCGTGCTTTGCGGACACCCTGCTCCATGGGCCTTGGGTTCAGTCCTGGGATTATTCCTGGTTCAGTCTGTAGGCGGCGCAAAAGTCTGACATTTTGATCGATGTTTCTTCTGGGACTTAATACACCTTATAATCCAGTTCACCTTATGCTTGAAAATGTATGAAAATATACCCGTCCATTGATATAGCACCTTATAATCCATTGTGCCTTATAGTCTGGAAAAATGGTAAATAAGTATTTTACTGTGTAAGGAAGACAGGAAGGAAAGTGTACAGAAGTTTAAATTATGCGAAATATATTCATTTGGTACGATATGTTTAATTTTCAGGCCAAGCGCTACAAGACCTGAGCGTGTATGGCGTTATTCAAAGAGGAGACCATAAAGCTAGAACATGCGTGGTGAAGTGGATTAAACTAAACTCTGCAGGAGACGATGTGGAGGTAAAAGAATTGTTTAACTCGTACAGCAAGGTTGATGCTACTTCAGTACTTTCTACAGGCATTTCTTGCTAGCCAGTTTGTGAAATGTTTTGTTTGTCAGGTCTGTGAATAGAAAGATGGGTAGTTGCAATAAAGTTTGTTTTTCTGTGTTTCCTTATCCAGGTGATTGGTGAGGAGGAAGATGTCAGCGTTTACGATATATCTGATCACCCTGATTTTCACTTTCATACCACGGACATTGTCATACGGATAGGCAACTCTGGCTCGGAGGAGTTTAATGATGACGTAATGTACCTTCCATATACACTTCCTTAACTATGATTTTGGAGTTCAGCTCCTCGATTAGTTTCTTCAGAATATTCTTCAGAATAAGTTTTTCTTTGCAATCTTTTTGCGTATGCCTCTGGTTTGCGTGTTAGGGAGAAATATATATTTATTGTTTTAATTCAATTAAAAATCCTGATGTGGAAAGCAGTGAATTAAAATCTCTCACCCATCTTAATTCACCTTCCTATTCAACTGATTATCAATGCATTCTAAAACTGTTTCTAGAAAGCCATGGCTAAAGTTTGTTGGATAGATTTGGGGCTAATGCTTAGTATTATCATGAGAATGTATGGCATGCAGCGTTGTTGCCCTGAGAAGGTCATTGACTGGTTTAGATTTAGATTTAGGATGACATCAGCAAACTGGTGCCAACAACAATTATAATGTAATTATAATTCTTTAAACACAAGGTTGATCTGAAGTGTGTGTATGTGTCTGTGTTTCCCTGTGTACCTATATACATACATACAGAGGACTGTTGGACAGGTATGCAGAGTTGATGTCAGTAGTAAGGTGGAGGTTGTCTGGGCTGATAACTCTAAATCTGTCGTCTTACCACAGGTATCTGTATTCAATCATTATCTATTCCACGTGTGTCTAATCTATTTAAACAGAAAAATCTAGTCTTTAGTCTTTTTTTTAATAATACTAGAGCACTATATTATAAAGAATAAAATTTAAATATAGCACAATAGCTGGATGGATTTTGGGCAGATGTGTGAAAAAATAGTGGTGTATTTAATTCAGTAATAGAACTTTATTTTTATAAACGGTTTCTGCATAAAGTACATTTGAATTCAGTAATGACCTGAATTTTTCAAAATCCTGTTGTTGTTTTTTTCAGCACCTCTACAATGTCGAGTCTGAGATTGAGGAGAGTTATTACGACTCTGGTGAAGGCAGTACCAGTGGCGCCTCGTCAGAGGAGTGGGAGGATGAGAGCGACAGCTGGGAGACTGATAACGGCCAGGTGGAAGAAGAGGCAGGGCCAGGTGTACAAGACTCCACCCCCAAAACCGAAGTTCAACCTGAGGTCAAAGCCTCGACGCCAAGTGCAACGGCTAGCACAGAGACACCTGCTACACCCGAAATGCCAGCAGGTAGGAGGGAGAAAAGGAGGGAGCATTGTATCAAATGTAACGATAATTTCATACCGCTGTCTGGTATTGACCCACAACATGAACCTGCAGTCTGAGTGTCTGAAAGTCTGAGAGCTAGTACATTTAATGGAACTAGTTCTGTATTCTGCACAAACATAACGGATGTTATCTGTGTCTTACATATGCTAAGAGCTTTACTGTTCATTGCTGTAGTTTCCTACCTTCCATCTCTCTGAAGAACAAATGATGGATGGATTTGATCTAGTGTGGTAAATTATGTTGGAAATATACAACATTAATTGGACTTTAAAATTTAAGTGTAAAAAAAGTGTATATGAGTGCTGTTATAGAAAATGCCAAACATTTTGTCATTTCAACCAATATATGATGGACAGTATAATGAAAAAATGTTTTTCAATGTCCACAGTGCTTAATGCAAGACAATTATCACAGTGTAGACACAGGACAGGTGCAGGACATACAGAGACAACAACAAAAAGACATAGAGTAATAGGAAGTTAACCAACAATAGAAGTGAATATGAATTTCCGTGGTAGATGGTCTGCATCTAACAGTCACAAACTCCACTGACTGACACAACAGTTCTTGCACCATTCCGTGTTGATGTTACTAGGTTACTCCGGTGACCTCAATAAGGTGTAGTTTAGAGTCAGGTGTCTGATGCAGTCCGGTTCATTTTCCAGGGAGCTGAGGTTTGCCAGTTTGTTTTTTAGCTTAGCATTATTAGCATCATTCATCTTCTTACCAGCTTATTCACTCACAGAGGGTTGCTGGAGTCTATCCCAGACCATGTAGGGCAAAAGGCAGGGATACACCCCGGACAGGTTGCCAGTCCATTGTTTAATGAATTTAATTAGACTGTGATGGGATTATTATAACCAATTTTCTGGAGGATAATCTATTTCTTTATTACTTTGGTGTATTGCTGCATAAAGTCCCAGCACCTTTAATGTAAAATGCCTTCATGCATCTAAAGTAATGTATTCTGTGAAATTTGATTGGAAATCAGTTTCCTACAGGCAGATGATGAGCTTTTGTACCCCGAATTGCTTCCTTATTGTGTTGAAACCAAAAAAGAATCTCTTGGTCGAATGTAGACTAAATAAACGTTTTTGAGCCTTTTGAAAGAACACTTTAGTAATGATTGGTGAGAACACTAATCAGTTTCCCATGTGAAGGTGGTGTACCAACAAGTGAGGAGAAGCCTAGTAAAGAGACATCACGGCTGGCTTTTCGAGAGCTTAAAGAGGCTCTGAAGATCCTGGAAAGCCTGAAAAACATGACAGTTGAACAACTATGGACTGGCTCACCCACCTCCCCTACTGCCGAACCAACGGGTGCCACGGGTACAGCCACCCCAGCCGATGTCAAGCCCACAAAAGAGAAACGATTTCTGGATGACATTAAAAAGCTTCAAGAGAATCTAAAGAAAACTCTGGACAATGTGGCTATCGCGGAAGAGGAGAAGATGGAAGAGGAACGGGTGACTGCCCCTGCTGAGCCACAGACACCGGTACGCTCTGAGTGGCCCAGTGATACGCCTGTCCTTTGCCAGCAAAGTGGCGGCAAACCCGGTGTCACATTCACAAGTGCCAAGGGCGAGGTATTCTCTGTGCTCGAATGGGCACCAGGTATGAATAAGAACAATTTATTTTAAAAATCTAAAAGCATTTTTATTTTCTGTAGAAAAAATAAGCCATGAATTGGATAACTTTTATCAATATCTTAAATGCTTTTTTTAAATGTGATTTGAAGGTGAGTTACTAATAACTTAGAGCCTGGTAGACATTAATAAAGCTTTAATATGCCTCAGCGACATAATTTGACGTGTGTCAGGCATAAGAAATATTTTATCTGTCTTGTCAAGATACACAAACATTTAAGAAGATGGAGTTCCAGCCGGCTGAAGCCAAGAAGTTCTTCAGTACAGTCAGAAAGGAGATGGCTTTGCTGGCCACATCACTGCCTGATGGCATCATGGTCAAGACGTTTGAGGACCGCATGGTAAGTTTGACACATCATTAATTTATTCATTCATTCATTCATTCATTCATCTTACCTAGGTCACCAGTCCATCGCAAGGCGCACATAGACAATCAACCACTATGGCCAGTTTAGAATCACTCACTTCTTGTTGTGAGACAACCGTACTAACCACTAAGCCACCGCCTCGATCATAAACACAATAATCGCAGAATTACTCAGTCAATCAAAATATTTTCTGTGAACATTCAAATGCAAATCGATTGAAATGCATGGAATTTCTTCTGGTTTACTGACTCTTGTCCCATGTGTCTTACATCTCTAGGACCTTTTCTCTGCACTGATCAAGGGTCCTACCCGTACACCGTACGAGGATGGCCTGTTCTTGTTCGACATTCAATTACCTAATATCTACCCTGCAGTGCCACCGCTGTTCCGCTACCTGTCACAGTGCAGTGGGCGCCTCAACCCAAACCTCTATGACAACGGCAAAGTGTGTGTCAGTCTGTTGGGTACATGGATTGGAAAGGTTAGCATCCTGTCACTAATACTACCTTTCTTCCATTTACGCATCACACCTACATAACAAAGGTTCCATCTGAAACTGCAAACAAAGTATGTTGTATGTAATAATATGTTAACAAATATCTGTTGATATCCATCCATGTTTATATGGATATTAATGTTTCTTCTTCCAGCGGGGTCACCCACCGGACAGGCAAGGCATTGTGGGTAAACTTAATGATGTACAAAGCTCGTAAAGCTAAACATGCTAAAATATGGTTGAAATGTTGAAATTCTTGTTTTTTGAATGAATTTTTTGTATTCAGATTTATATTGTATACGTTAATTATCCAGGCAATTTTCGGTTACTGTAGCTTTCTTATTATTAAGTATACGGACTATTCTTATTAAGTATACGGACGTACATCTGCTTACTAAAGGAAGTATGCGATTGTACACAGAGTCTAGTATGTATTTGGAACCAAGAGAGAAAGGTTTTTTCTACAGCAACAAACGTGGTCTTGGCAAAAATAAAAATATAGCTGCCGCTCTGGTTGTGTTAGAAGCCATTCAAAAGACTATAAATCAAGGATTGGCAAGCTCAGTTCTGGGGAGTTTAGCGTAAAACTTGCCTCAACACAATTTAGGCATAACCTTAGAAAAATCCCCATGTCCGCCTTAAAAACATGTCTATAATGACGTGTATGTGATTTTGTGTTGGTAATTATATTGTTCAGACTGGATTATATTAAATGTTAAAAAAGGCCTTAATTCAAAATACTGAAAGAAAGAGGGCAAAAAGATAAGAGGGTAAGTCAAAGAGTATAGTGAGTTAAGGATGGACTTAAAACATCTGCTTATTAATTTCTACTGTAAAATAATTAGTTTTCCAACCTTTGTCACATATTACACGACTCGTATTTCTTTAGTTTTGCACTTTGCTTTAAAGGTTTAATTGTTTGCAGTAGACACGTTATTAATGCTCGATGAATTTATACTGCATATGTTTTCCATCCTCAGGGTACAGAGAGGTGGACGAGCAAATCGAGTCTCCTGCAGGTGCTTATCTCTATTCAAGGTCAGTTAATACTCTCATATCTGCTTAGGATAAGCTAGAATGAATTTGTCAGCTCTTGTTTGTTAACCAAGGAACTAATGTGTCACATGACATAATAGATTCACCCCCAATCATGTGTACATTTTAAATTTAATCTAAATCAGTAATATGGACACTGTTAAAATATATTAACATTTTGTGTGTTTACATCACAAAGTGTAGTGTGGATTCATCAAATGAGTATTAGATGTTGGACGTTTAACATCTTGTTTTCCAGGCCTGATTTTGGTCAATGAGCCGTACTACAATGAGGCAGGCTTTGACAGTGACCGTGGCCTGCAGGAAGGCTATGAAAACAGTCGTTGCTACAATGAAATGGCCCTCATCAAGATGGTCCAGTCCATGACACAGCTTCTGGTGCAGCCAGTCGAGGTCTTCCAGCAAGAGATCCGTGAGCATTTTTGCACTAGCGGTTGGAGACTTGTGCACCGACTCGAGTCCTGGCTAGATCTGGACACCGTTGTGTGTGATCGTGGTACTCGAAATGTCAGCACTATGCGGGCCGAGCCACTGGACGAGGAGGTTCCTGAGGCATTGGCCCACAGCAGTCCTACAGGCAAATCAGATGGCAGAGGAGAGGAAGAGCTGGAAGACTCTGGACTTGGTGCCTCTAAAGACCTCAGTGCAAGCTCCGATTTGGACGGCTCCAAAGGAGCAGAACCTGCACAGCAGAGTGGCAAAGCAGCACAGGAGACCCAGCCGTCTGTCAGGCCAAAAAAGCGGAGACGGAGCTACCGCAGCTTTCTTCCTGAACGAAGTGGCTACCCGGACATTGGCTTTCCGCTGTTTCCTCTTTCTAAAGGCTTTGTTAAGAGCATGCGTTGTGTCCTGTTACAGTATCGTGCAGCACTAAATGCCGCCGGCATCCATGAAGAGAAGTAAATCACTCATTCAATCATCTTTCCTATCTTTCTCTTGCCTATAGAGAGCTGCATTCAATCCCTTTAACCTGCCGACCTCCAGCACGGCTACGCTCCCTTAGCTAGCCAACTGCAGTTTTCATTTCTTCCCCTTTGTTTTACGTTTCTTTAAAAAGTTGATGTCACAAACCACCACTCTGTTGAAAAAAAAATGCCTCTTTCCTATTGACTCTGGTCTCTCAGAGAGATATTGAGATGCCTGATGCTTGGAGGAGGAGAAGAATAAGAACTGTTAAAGAATCTTTTTCAATCATGACTTATGTGGATGGAATTTTTATGTGAGGGAGCAATGCCTAGGATTCGACAGGATAGGCGGTGAAAGGCCATCATCTTGTACCTTGAGCCAGCCACAAGACCATAACTGATTGAGAGGACTTCTTGATACACACTAACGCTTTTGCACAAAATTAATTGTTGATTTATTGTTAATTGAACCAGAAGAGTCGGAGCTTGTTCTTCTCGTCTGTATCATGACCATCCTCTTTATCAGAGGAACTAAACTTCCCAGCATGCTCTCCAGTTCTTTCTTTTTTTTTCCCCCTCATGAATTGCTTGTGTTGCTTTATCAGCTCCACCTTTGTGCCAGGCTCTTTTAATCTTGTCATCTTTTGCCATAAATCTAATTTTCTTTTTTACTCACACACACGCTTACACAAGAAATTAATGTCACAATACTGCCCAAATACAGCCTGATAATCTGTTACTGTGCCCAGCCTACATGTTTACATGCAAAAACAAAAAAGACACAGTAAACTTTGTCATTCCTAAAAACTAAATCTTCAGGGTTTTTTTAAACATCTGCTCCAGATGTCTCACTCTGGTTGGCTCATTTCTGCCTTCTCTTCAAACACATTTCATAATACAATACAATTTAGACTTCTTAATTAACAAATGGTAGAGTTTTGCTACACAGTGTCTTTGTAATCTATTAGCAGGTGTTCTTCTTGAGACCGACAGATCTGGCGTATAAAGCGTATAGACACGATCACTACATCTCTCTAACTCTCTATATCTCTCGCTTCACTCCCTCTGTTCTATCCATGATGCAGTTTCTCTAAAGTTAAGATGCCATACAATTCACACTGCACATTGTTTTAACAAATGCTTTTGGAAGCACAATCCCAACCTTTGTTTTTTCATGCTGTGAAATAAGTTTATTAATCATCATCTGCATTTCTATGAATTTTTGGGGTTATAATTTAGGCACATTCATTTAGCACCTTTTTTATTTATTGTGTTTCTGGAACGACCAGTATTCTGATGTAGCACAAAAAAGGTGTAGCTTGCGTTGGGTTTTTTTTTGTCCTACAACATGCCCTATTATGACCACCAGGGGGTGACGGATCAATTTTTTTATTTAAATAAAGCACATTTTACGCAGCGTGACAAGACTACTTATTTGACGTATTGCTTAGACTTAACATACAGTTTGAAAATCTTCATCCCAAATTCTAAACACACTTGTTTACACCAGAGCAGCTGGAATGATCTCTTTTTGCAGTAAGTAACATGAGGCAGATTTTAATAGTGTAATTTGTCCACTCATTTCAGTCTGAGTGCTTAAGCATGTCTAAGCCAACTCCGCATCATTTCCATATTACTTTGCGTATCTTTTTTTTTTTCTCTCGGTTGACTTGAGATTTTAACTTGACTTCATGGCTTCTCTACACCAGACGTCTGGTTGTGCTGCATCAAATCCATATCCAGGTTCATCTCATTTTATGAAGAATTGCTTTTCTCCAGCTTTATTTAAAGAAACGTATATTAGATTGTTAAATGTAAAAATTCATTGGAATATTAATGCAAGGAAGGAAAAATGTTAGTAAGCACAATCAACACATTTTTCCTGTCCCAATTTTTCCTTTTTTTCCATTTTCTGCTGCATTTAACTTTCTCTGACAACTTTCTATAATTATTCTATCGATTGTTTCCCTTTTTCCTCTTTTTTTTTTTTTTAACTTTTGAAATTTAATTTAAATGCTGTTTTTTCCCCACCCTGTGTATTTCTACTAATTAGGACTGGGTTCCGAACATGGTCCAATGTTAAACCCTCTTTTACTGTGACTGAATTCTGCTGTTACCTTACTGCTCATTATTGACCCTGAAGCCTCCCTATTTCTGCTACTCTGAAAACAAATGTGAAACAATTAGGAGGTAAAGCTCTGACCTGGTTTTCTCACATGTCTCACTCAATGAGAGACGACAGCCAAAGCATGTAACATGTTGCTTTAAGCCTTATGGCTGCTCACAAGACTTGACTTATGATACAGAACATTTTCACAGTGGCCTGTATTGGTAAACTATTGAGAAAAAAAAAAAAAAACAACAATAAAAAACATGATTTGTAGCCTGATTTCCTCTGTACAGAAGTCATGACTATATATAAATACATAGATTATATATAATATATATTTAACAAACATGAATTTAAGTCATTAATGTGAATGCTTGGAGACCTATTAATGGCAGAGTGTGTGTATTACTGTATTTTCTTTTGTTTCCTTTGTAATTTTTTAACAATTTATTTTGGTTGCATCAAAAAAAAAAACAATTGTAAAGTGAAGCATTAAACTCTTGGCGAGCAGAAGCAAAGATTCTGAGTTTTTTTTTTTTTAAACTGTTTTAACTGTCTAAACAAAATATATATTTATATTTACACTGCGTTCCAAATGATATCTTTCCTGGGTGGTGTAGTGGCATAGTGGTTAGCATGGCCTCCTCACAAAAAGATCCCGGGTTTGAGTCCCGGGCCGGGGATCTGTCTAGGCGGAGTTCGCATGTTTTCTCTGCCCTCTGGGTACTCTGGTTTCCTCCCACTGTCCAAAAACATGTACATTAGGTTGATTAGTGAGTCAAAATTACCCATAGGTATAATGTGTGTGTGTGTGTGCGCACACGCTTGGTTGGTTGTTCATCTATATGTGCCCTGCTATTGACTGGCAAACGTCCAGGGTGTCCCCCTGCCTCTCGCCCTATGTGTGCTGGAATAGGCTCCAGCAAGTTTAAAAAAATTTCATGAAAATGCTCATATTTACTGGAATCAGGTTATTTTAATAAAAACAACCCAACGGGGCAGATCACTATTAACATAGGACCCCTTTCTTTGATATCACCTTCACAATCCCTGCATCCATTGAACTTGTACGTTTTTGGATAAGTTCCGCTTGAACTTCTTTGCAGGATGTAAGAATAACCTCCCAGAGCTGCAGTTTTGATACTAACTGCCTCCCACCCTCATCAATCTTCTGAGGTTTTCAGATCCCACCCATGTTTACAGCGTCTCACACTTTTTAAAATTCTATTTGGAAAATCTTTTAAATATTTCTACTTCTGATAGTAGCACCTTCAGTTCACGTTCCATCACGTTTTTTTTCTCGCTTGAATATTACGCAATGAGTGACTCATTGCGTATTTAAATGAAGCTAATTGTGGTTGGAGATTATGTATGAAACAAAAACTTTCAACAAATCATAATGTGCTGTGACTTTTTGTTGATGGGATATATTTTTTATTTGGTGCCTTTTAAGACAACACACTTTAGTGGTTAAAGGCAGGAAGTAAAAATAGTCTTTGTGAGTGTTTGTTTTAAATAAATGGCCATTTCAAAGAGATCCACATTACTTTATCTATGTAAACTATCTATAGTGAATTTTTATTCTTGTAACTAAAAAATCTAGATCTAAATCACTTATTACAAGCCATGTCCATATTACTCCAAATGGCAGCCCTTTCTACAAACATGGTCCAGGCAGACTTGCTGAGATTAACAAATGTTATTCATTGATAATGTTATTTGGTCCACTATAAATGTAAATGGATTTATTTGTCACATATCCTTTTTGTAGTACAATGAAATTAATTCTTCACATTCTCACATCTTAGTAGGTTGGGATCAGAGCGCAGGGTCAGCTATGATACAGCTGCAGGAAAGGTTAAGGGTCTTGCTTGCTGTGGTAAATGAGCTTGAGGTGGTTAAGCTGGAGGAGATTAGAAAGACACTATTCAAGTTAATTCAATTCATTTTTATAGCACTTTTTACAACTGACATTGTCTTAAAGCAGCTGTGCCTAGAGATGGGGTTTAACTGATAGAACCATGAATTACAGCAGTGGTATGCAGAAAGGTGTCTATAGGCACTGATGAACCCATGAGCTACAGACTAACTCCGTCTACATATTCTCGTCTTGAAACTCCAACTTCACAGATGCAGTAGTAGCAAACTCGCTGGTGGTGGCTGCTTGAGCCCATGTTCTCCTGGTCTTCTGATCGACAGCATTTGAGCCCCCACTGCCCCTATGGTCCAACGGCTCTGAACAAAGAAGAAACAGTCATGACTTTGTGTAGGGTATATAGTTTAGTATACATTACAGCAGTGATGTGAGGGTTATGTCTGCTGAAGCAATGACATCACCGTGAGATTTACAAATCGTATGAACCCTACAGAGGAGCTTAGTTAACATTCGATTAGCAACTTCTAACATGTTTTGTTTAAAATTTCATATCAGTATTTTTTACATATACAAACTGTAGCACAAATTTACTTAAAATACCTTCTTATTGTCTTACCTTTACTTATAAATGAAGCCCATGCACCGTTCCTTTGAATAAAAGCATCAATAACTTGTTTGTAAAAGTCCTCCTTATCTTTCTTCAGTTTTAAAAGTCTCTCTGTTTCAATAGAGATCACTGCCAAAGAAGAAAGTGGTTCCTGATCAATCCTGTACCGACTGTATGTTTTCAGTCTTTTCAGTGCGGAGAATGACCGCTCCACCGATGCTGTAGTCGCTGGCACAGTGAGCACGAGCTGGAGTAACTTTGTCGCCTCAGGTACAGTTTCGATAAGATCCTTCTGGGCCAAAAAGCTGAGAAGCTGTTCAGGGGATTTACATTCTTCCCTGACCTTTTGTGAGCTATACAGTCCAACCAGATCCGCCTTTAATTTCACAAAGTCAAAGAATCTGGCATATTTTGACAGGCTCTGCAGTTTTGCGTCATCAAAATGTTGTGACATTTCACTGAATTTTGTGCAGTCCACCAAACTAAAGAAAGCCAGCTCACCAAAATGATCGAACCTGGCCTTTATTTGACAGCTTATATTTTCCAGAATGTTACAGTACACTCGTTCTCGTTCACATTTAATCGACTGTATGTCTCCACCCTCGGTCAGGCCCAGTTCTGGTTCACATTTAATCGACTGTATGTCTCCACCCTCGGTCAGGCCCAGTTCTGGTTCACATTTAATCGACTGTATGTCT
>JAOTRA010000009.1:1291299-1312787 GCA_026260255.1 Pseudolaguvia tuberculata | reverse complement strand
CACACACACACACACACACACACACACACACACACACACACACACACACACACACACACACACACACACAAAAACACTGTGTCTTACTGGAGCCCGTTGCAAGTAGACAGAGCCACATGAGACGGCTGTTTCCCTCTTACTGTACCATGGTAGTAGCAGTGCTCACCTCCCTGAAACCACAAACATGATTCAATCGAACCTTTTACAGAAATGGCTGCATTACATACCTGTATGTGTCTTTTACCTTAGAGAAAACCGGTTTGCCTTTTTCATAGTGGATCTCGACATAATTTGAGGACAGCAGATCACTAGAAAATAAAATAAAACCACAATAATACAATACTGCAGTACCCTACCTGTTGCCTGGACTAATGCAGGCTATCAATCTATTTCAGTTCACATTACATATTAAACCTCAGACACTGCAATGAGTCACTATGCATATGTTTATACACATACACACACACCCACACACACACTCCCAAACCCACTCACCCACTCACTGTGGCTAATATTTGCTGCACACAGAATTATTCGTGGAGGGTAGACACACAAAATAAATTGCTATACCTACTTGTTAAGTGTAACATCCAGAGTAAACGTAGAACCAAAGGCATCCAACTGAAAGCTTGCCTGAGCCAAGTGGATGGCCTGCAAGAGACAAAACTTTATTTAAGCCACACAGATGTACCGTGACCGAACCATATCATAATAACATGATTAACCAAACACACGCGCACACACACAATATAGTAAAACATGACTTTTAAAAAAGTAGAAAAAAGCCGATAAAATGCTGCACTGGCAGCCTGAGGCAGAACATGTGCTTTGCAAGACCTTCACCTCCCTATTGGGGTAAAAAGAACTGCTACTTTTGCACAAAAAAAAAGAAAAAAGAAAAAGCTTGAGTCCACGCACCAGGTTTCTTGATTATGTACACAATGCACCACTCTCAGCAGCTGCCGAGAAAAAGGGAGGATGGGAGGGAGGGAAGAAGGTAGGAAGACAAGGGGGGTGGGTGGACTTGCAGTTTTTGCCTTACAACAATAAAGTGATCAGTCAGCATTCCATCACATACTCGGACATACACACTCAAACATACACACACAAAAATGGTCAAATACAAATAGCTGCACACTTCAGTCAGACGAGGTGGTGCTATTGGGCTCCCTTACACACTACACCCTACAAATCAACACTCTCCAGGATGTAAGTTGGGGTAGATGTATGCAACTACCAACTACCGCTAATCGCACTCACCTGGCCATCTGTAGCCTGATTTCGTGCACGAGTGTCCAAGTCATCGTACGTGCTCTCCAATTCCTCGTTCACACAGTAGACCAAGCGTGAGGGGTAAGTGATGGCCACGTCCTTGTCTGGTCTGCTTGTAAAGTTGCTGTGGTTTCGAGGTCCAGGTGCAACTTGCCACGGCGTTGCAGACACTTGCTTATTGACAACCTCATTCTTTAGGGAAACTGCAGACCCAACATGCTATTACTTCTTAGAGGAATCCCCTTAGTTATAAATAAACAGGTCCTATAAATGAAGCACTAACTGCAATACAATATGCCATGGCGTTCAGTGACAAGAGATTTCAGCAGTTAATATAGGAAAACCTCCAAACTGGTACTGGTAAGTCTGATAGTGCAGGACACACAAGCTTATTAGTGCAGTATTTAATACAAACCATTCATGTCAGGAATTTTTGGGAAGTATCAGGATTGTTGATCATAGAGATTCATTGATATGTTTGTTCGTGCTATGCAGAGGCCTGCTGAAGATCCGTGTTTTACAGATTAAATATGTGAATAATCTATTTATCCAAATAAATAGGCTATTCATAGGAGTTTAATCCAAAGAACAATCCCGTGTTTCGGCAGGATGAAGTTTTTCTATATCGCGGTGCAGGAATTTCCTCTACAATTCGCATAGAAACGTCCGGAGTGTAAACGTAAATCATAATCGTATTTGATGCAGGTGAACAGTACGTACCCAGTGAGGCGGAGGAAAATGAAGGTAGCAGTGCAAAGAAGACCTTAGCGATCAGACTCGGATGGAATATCAGACGCATGATTCATATTTAAAGATTAAACAAATGATATCAGGGTATCAGACGGCAACAAAAGTCTTGGCCCATGATCGCGCTAATGATCCAAAATTAAACGATGAAAGGATGTGTAGTAGTGCGGATGACAGGAAAGCTCAGCGAAAGAAGGTTGTAAGGCTGGAAGGCGGTGGCCAAACAGCGCATACATCAGGAAAAGCACTACGCATGCGCACTGCATCCAGCTTGCTGGCTCTCTTTTTCTCGCCAACATCTGCTGCTGTGTTAACGAATACCATTGGTGGACAGGGAAACCCACTTTTCTTATTGTAATATTTTTGGACCCAAGAAGTAGGCCATTAGGTGAAGGAATATCTGGTAATCTTATTCAAGACTGCATCTTTCATATTATTTTACCGATTTATATTATGTACATGTATCAAGCTTCAAATAATAAAAACATAAATCACTGTTTAAAAGGGATGATTAAAGTAGACAGAATAATCCAGGAAGACAAGAATGATAATACAATAAATATAGGTTTATATAATAAACTTTTAATGTGCAGCCATTATCAAATATTTAACTGCTTAAAATATTATACTAAAAATATTCCCTTAAACCAAATTTTTGCTTCATTTTCCAAAAAAACCCACAAGGATAGACAAAACAAATTCTACATAAAAATCCAACAGTGAAAACCAACTGAAACAACAAAATAGTAAACTCTTTGCACATGTCTCGTCTCTTGAATATAAAAGGATTTATGCTAAAATGCTGGCTTTCCTTCGGATGATGTGGCCATATATCAGTAAACTTAATTCTACTGAACCCAATAGGGTAGGCTGTTAACACAGTGAGGTGGTAAGGACAGCCACTTTAGAAGATGCTTATGACCTTGGTGAAGCCCTGGAGGATTTTTTATTCCGGGTGGACATTCTACATCCTGAAGCACCGTGGGTGCTGATCCTTTGCTGGAGAACTTTTTTTGACTTTGGCCTGGTTTTGGCCGATTTTCGTTTGGTTCTGTAAGCAGGCGATGATGGTTTTTTTGCAGGAGTCAGAGGTTTTTGTTTATCTCTTCGGCCCTGTTTACGGCGTCTGCTTTGTGGTTGGTCCATGTGTGTCTTTGTTTGGTCGGCTTTTGATTTGGTCTTTGTAATTTCAAGGGAACTGTCAGTATATGAAGAACATTTTGCTCTTGAGGAACTGCAAGTGTTTGAGCCAGATGATTTCACTTGTCCAAGGAGAAAACGGTTGCTGCTGGAAATGGACGATCTGCTAAAAAGGGCTTTCCCACTAGTAACAGAAGAGCCAGGCTCAGAGGGGCCTCCACTGTCCATCCAAGAGCCAGAGGTAGATGCAGACAGGTCTGCCATTCCACCTTCACCATGACCCTTTCTAGAGCCTCGTGGTGATCGTCCCTGCATTGGACCATGAAGCGCTTTGTTGATGTCTGGACTCAAACTACGAAATAATTGTCTTACGTGAGAGAAAGATTTTGTAGTAGGGGTTGAGGGCATGCCTCTGGGTGGTGTTTTGAGAATTCTGTTAGTCAAAGGGTCATAATATTTAAGAGGGGTCATTTTGTACTTGTATTTAAGTGTACATTCTTCATCAGTTGATTTTCGCTTTCTGCTCACTCTCTTGACAGGTGTGGGCTTAAAGGGACTCTGTCCACCATCTGGGGTTGAAAGAACGTATACTACAGTTTTAGGCTGCAAAGGGCTCATAATGTTACAGTAAGAGGAAGGGAGTTTGAGTGCACACATTCTTGTTTTCATGTCTGGTGTCCTCTCAGGACTCGGGTCTTTTCGAGTCTCACAATAACTGAGTATAGTTTCAGGTAATGTCTTTGTCCGTACCAGAGGGCAGTTCAGTGGAGCAGTCTGTGTTCCATGGCTCACTTTTACCACTTGACAACGTGATGCCAATCGGTATATTCGATGAGGTGTCTTACTCAACACAGGTATGTGTCTTAAGTCCTCTTCATGATGGTCAATAAGAGGCAACACATCTTTACACTCAAAATCAGCCACTGTTTCCTCTTGATTTCTCCTCATTTTATCTTTTCTGATGTGCTTTCCAAAATTAGCCAGAGACTCACTTTCAAAGTAGCACCGAAATCGGCCCTGTCGAAACTCTCTCACAAGGCAGTCTATCTTTAAGTCATCCTCATATCTAACTTGTGCCCACGTTTTTCCCACAAAGGAGGGTGGTATGTGTGGAAGATCTGGAATGATCTCTTCAGACTTGTTCTCTTGGGCTTGTGCAGGCTCCATGTCACTTTCTAACACAGTATTTAATGCTGTGTCCAGCTGGACTTTGTAATCTTGGTCCTCAAGGTTAACATGGACCTGTGTAAGGCACGCGAGACGAATATTCTCAGTTGTATTTTTTTGCAAAGCTGTATGAAATGTGTTGTCCCAATCATCGCTGTCATTTGACTCAGTAGCTTTCAAGCTCAGATGAAAATCACTTTCACACTCCTGGTTGGATTTACAGCCATAGCAGTGCTTCGCAATTACATCTTCAATTACCTCAAGTATTTGGTCTGACTTTTCACTGAATGCCCTCTCCCTGTGTGGCCCCTTCCAGGGTGGCAACACTACAGTCCTAGGTAACTGTGATAGGCCATGATGGGCTTTTGAGGTAATGCACTTCGTGACTGGTGATGTTGGAGTACCCATGCTTGAATGACTGTCTTTTCTATGCTTATTTGTTTTCCTGTGCGCTTTCCTGTGCTGAAACTTTGGGGAACCAGGAGTCTGTAGCTTACAAGGCTGTTGGAGTTGTAAAGGTACTGTTTGAACCAGCAGCTTTGATGCATGTTGTTTGTCTATACTAGACTTGCTACTAGCTTGATGCTTGAGCTCCTCTGTGAGAGAATACCCTTCAGAAAGTGGCAATTCAACTTTCATTCTTAATGTTTTAGGGCAGGTTTGTCTACTCGATTCGCTTTGCGCATCTAATGGCAAAGCTACAAAAGTACTTGTTTCTCCTTCAATAGTAAGAAACGTTGTAGAAGGTTTAGCTAAAACTATCTGACAGGATTCTTCATCAGAGTTGAGCAGATCCTCCCTGGTCCCAACAGAAAGCCCATCATCCTCTGATCTACAGTACACCTCTGATAAGACTTCTCTTGGAACTGGTAACTTATTCAGGCAAGGTAAGTCAGCATGGGTAGGACTAAACAGATAAAAATAAAAATTTGTTTAAAATGAAAAACAAGTTCTTAATGATTATTACAAAAATGTTAAACATAAAAAATTAAAGAAGGTTTCAAGACACAGCAACAGAGGGTAGCACATGAATACAAAATACTGAACCCTGAACCTTCTTATCGTAAGGCGGCCATGCTAACCACTATGCAACAGCGCCGCGCACGCAGGTTTGCTGGAGCATAGGGCAAGAGGCAGGGGTACAGGTCGCCCGTACATCGCAAGGCACAAAAAGACAAACAACCACTCATACACAGAGTTACTCCTATGGGCAATTTAGAAATCACCAATTAAACTAATGTACATGTTTTGTTTTTAACTGTTGGAGGAAATCGGAGTACCCATAAGAAACCTAACCAAACGAAGGAAGATACCCGGCCCGAGAATCGATTTTATTGTTGTGAAGCGACCATGCTAACCCCTACACCACCGCGCCACGCATTATAAACTGAAAACAATAATACGCTAAGTAGCAGCCTTTAAAACAATTTTTTACGACAATAGTAGAGGTGGACAGATCTGAAACACTGAGTTTTTAATGTAAAACAGACACACCGTGCGTCAATGTAGCCGTGGGGGTGGTGATGAAGAACATCCTGGAGGAATCTGTCCATCAGGCTTCCGGAGGACACGTTTGTCCTTGCTGCTCGTACTACCACTTCTCTGTGTCTGGTGCTCTGGATGTGCTACAGAATATTTCACAAAAAGGAAATGAGGAGTGGGTTTCAATAACTGCTGCAGGAAATTCTAACTTTAAAAATAAAAAAAAGTTTTAAAGTTTTATTACTCAATTTATCACCATATTGTCAGCAACACAGTAATAATTATGCCTAGGTTTAAACACTACTCCTTTTTCATTAAGTTAATATTATTTCTTTCTGTATGCATGGTTTGGGACCGAATTACTTTGCAGATTTTTGAAATGTCTATGGACCTAGGCATAGTATTAGGGTGACCAGACAATTTTCCATATATGCTCTTTAATTCTGGAACTCTCTACTGTACAATATCCCGTATTTTGACGCGTTTTTGTTTTTTTTAGTGTGTTTTATTTTTTTATATATAAAGAATACACTTTTAAAGGCGCTTTATAAATATATATTTATATTGTGTGGTAATAATTACATTAATGTATAAATATGATGTGTCAGTTTTAATGCTATCGACTGCATGTTTATTTACATCCATATGGTGCCTAATTAAAATATTTTTAAGAATAAAATTTCTCTGTATGTTTGAACAAACACAATTCAAAGTTTAAATGAATTGGTTTAACAATTGAAATTGAAAAAGCCTTTAATCTCGATAATACACTAACAGAATAATGAAATTACCTGTTCTATGCTGTTATATACAACCTGACAGTAGCTGCAAAAACCTTGGCGCTGGGTTGGATTCGAGGGCCCAGCGACAGGCTGGTCCATGCTGCTTGGTGTACAATACCAAGGAAAGAAACACATAGTTAACCTCAAATATGAGCCGTGGGCACCAAACAACTAATTTATTATTCAGTTTTAAATACAATTCTATTTATTGTCAGTAAGAGCTTTAATAGTGGCAAATGTTGGTGTACAGCCAGTGTTACTGTGACAGAACAAGTTTCCACTCTGTCCCCAAATACTAAATCCTACAATTTATAGTAATACACATATTCCCCTCTCTCCAATAATTTTACTTGTTTATCACACAAACTCACCTGTTATCCATGCTGGTTTGCTCTCTATCTGCATCTAAAACAAATGAATGATACACATTTAACAGACAAATGTATCTAGAGGAACTAACATTTAATTTAGCCGACTGAGCAAAAGAGTGTTTTGTTCAGGTGATGATGGGTAAGAAACTGACAATCTTCCCATCTGCTGGTAAAAAACCTCTTAAGCACATCATTCCTTAAAACTGATCAACAAAAATAAGACAACTTTCTCTTGAATCCAAGAGCCTACCTGTTGTATTGGACTATATTTAGACGCATATAAGTTCCACTACCACTTATGTCACAATCATTTTGTGCCCCCTAAAGGTACTGGAAACGTAAGAAATCGGTATTGTGACATACTGTCAGCAGAGGATGCAGGTTCCGCCTCCAGAGGCATGCTACTGTCTGGAGAAAAAACAAAAACAGGCGCTAACTTTCTCAACAACAACAACAACAACAATAATAATAATAATAATTGGGAGATTTTCGATTGTGAAAACAAACCTCAGGAGGCGCAATGAGGAACTTTACAGGAATTTTAAATCACATAAAATCATAAGCTCCACGTGGGATGACTCCCAGCGCACATTTAAGAGAAACACCACATAAACGGCTATAAGGACATACTAGTAGATTTCCGAGTTTATCGATTTAAAGGAAAAACAATTCAAATTAATGCATCACAATATGGATGAAATATTTTAGATTTCTACATGCTCTTTCTGGCAGCAAACTTTTTCTTTATGAAATTGAAGATTATCAAAATATTTTCTTTGTTTTGAAAAATTAGGAATCAAAACTAATTTAACATGTAGAATTAAAAACATGATTTCGGTTAGCAAGCTAATCGGGGCCCACAAGCGCTTCCTCCCTAATATCTCGCTTGTAGTGTGTAGTGCACGACGTAGTGCGCGAAAAGCCATTTAAAGATGATCTAGTGACGCACTATAGTGCACCTACATAGCGACAGTGAAACCATAACGGATACAGCCATTGTTTCGCGGGCAGCAACCGGAAAGCGATTTGCTAGTGAGACATTTTTTAAACATATTATCTTACTGATTACAGCAACTTATTTAATTAACGTCAGCATTTACAAACACTAAATAAATTCTACACACAAATTGTGATTTTAGCCGAATTCGCTACTAGCAAGCCAACGCCATGTAGCACAAATGCTAATTTTTAATTTTCTCCCTATTGTAAAATGGGTGTAAGGGAAGACCAACAAATGACACGTGACTATAAAAATGTGAATTTTGTACTTGCTTTAACCGGATTGAAGCTACTTTCAGAGTCCATCAGCATCCGTATTTGGCGCAGCTCTTTCCTGGGCGTGACGTCAACTGAACACGCGCCTTTCTCCTCCCAGCAGCTCGAAGTTTTAATAACGGGTAAAGTTTTAGACGGTACAAAAGAAAACTGGCCCACGGCTTTGTCTTCATCAGGCACTCAGTTACATTATGAATTTATGTACATTTTCAATTGTCCAAAACAATTTCACATTTATTTTAATGGTATAAGCCACTTCAGGACTGAGAAAGGGACGGGGTGAGGGCAATGTCTGAAAACCAAGAAAGAAAAAAAAACCCCACAAATAATTTTAAGTGCCAATTTATTGTGCAGGTTTTAGATCTTGTTGAAAGCTGCTACATCCATGGACTGCACATGATCCTCAAAAGCAGTGATCAGCTCCTCCAGTTGATCAGTTCCAACTTTGTCATCTTCCACCACACAGGCAATTTGCAGCTTCTTAATGCCATAGCCAACAGGCAAAAATTTGGCTGTAAAAGAAAAAATTACACCCACATTTAATACACCAAATAAGGTCTGGATAAGCTACAGGACTAAAGCAGAGAACACTTGCAAGTAATAACAGTTCTGTTAAACATTGAGTCTCTTTAATATTCAGGTTAATGTCACATATGAACAAAAATGCGTTTATTAAAGTATAATTAAAATACTTACACTGGCCCCAAACCAGACCGTCTAACTGAATGCTGCGAACACACTCCTCAACCTTTGACATATCAGTTTTATCATCCCAGGGCTTGACATCCAGAAGAATGGATGACTTTGCAATGAGAACTGGTTCTATAATTTTTTTTTTTTTTTAAATAAAAGAGCAGGGGTTAGACTAGAAGAGTAGCTTACAGAGAACAGAACAAGAAGAAACTGACAAACTCAGATAGGAAAAAAAAAAAAGTTTCCATCATTCTATTAAATCAGCCGAAAGATGGTGATATGTTGATCATCATAAAATAAGCCAGTCAACAAAACAGTTAATGTAAAAATCATAAGTAAGCCACGAATACTGTACTTTTTGACTTCTTTGCATTATAGGCCGCTAGTCTCTCCTCCTTGATTCTCTTGGTCTCATCATCCTGGGAAAAAACTCCCACACATTATTTCATCCAACATTATGATTCAAAGAGATTTTTGGTTAACACTGGTAATCAGTTATAATAAAAAAGGTCCATCACAATATCAGCCGAAAGATGGTGACAAAAAAAATAAATAAATCATGCAACCAGAAAAGGTGATACAGAAGACATCTTTAAATACAAAAGTAACACTGACCTCCTCATCAGAACCAAACAGATCCAAGTCATCCTCCTCCTCCTCTTCTTTTGTGGGAACAGCGCCACTGGTTGAGTCTTCAACGCCAGAAGGCCCATACTGTCCCAGAGGTTTCTTCACACCTGGAAGGCTGAACAAGTCATACAAGGCAGAGTGAGCACTATATTCATGGACATGTATTCAATAGGTAGTTGACTACCTTCCGGGGGCATCAGTGTTTAAATCATGCATCATCAACTCAGGCGAAAGATGGTGATCAGAATCTCATCACAAGCTTGGAAGGACTTGCTTGAGCATAGTGCAATGGCATGGTAAGACTTACCTGCCTTTCTCTTTCTGGTAGGACTTGATATGGTTGTACCACCGAAGGGCATGACACAGATCTGCAGGTGGAGCACCAGACAGGGCATCAAACACAGCAATGTCAGACTGGGATGGGACATAGCTACAAGACAAAGGAAATACAGCTATGAGGACAGTCACATTCAGGACAGCTGGAAAACTTACCAAATCATTCAGAAAATCCTTTTTAAATGAATACATAATTCGAAAATACCTACAAATTAAAATGGACTATTTGGCACAAAAATATTTCCGATTACCTTTAACGTATAATTCTCCCAATGTTTGCAGAATTAAGTTTATAACTTGCATTATTTGCAGCCTCATGATACGCGTATATACAAGGTTTCACAGTAATTACCAGCCAGTGTGGGAGAAAGATTAGTTTCGAGCTAACCCCCAAAACAGGCATTTCTGTACGAAAAAAATTAAATAAAATCAACCCTTCTTTAATTTATAACGCTCTATAGAAACCACAGCGTGCATAGCCAAACAAAAAATACGTCTTCCGTAAAACCCCGCATATACGCGCACATATTTTTTTCACACTACGGATACTTGGCCTGTTCACCAACTATTACACGCATGTAAAATGACTCACCCCTCAATATAGCTCTTGTCTGCTAAAAAATCATTCAAGACTTTAAGTCCTGCGGTACTTTTCAAATCACCAAAACCCATAATTAAAATTATTGCTACAGATTGAAGACCACGTGAACAGATAATAGCTCTGCAGCTTGAAGGAAGTGCGAAGGAACGAGAAAGGAACTTGTTTTTGCCTATATACCGCTGACATCATTGGCTCCGCCCCCTTTTCTTTTATCGTCTTACACACGTTTTCTCACGCTCTGAAAACGTCATTGTATTTTAACGAAATAAAAGCAATCCAGTAAATACTAAATAAATATGAAATATAATTGTAGTGTAAAATTCTTCTAAAAGATCATAAGTGTATACGCTCAAGAAATAAATTCAAAACCTGGGCTTGCAAACTTGTTCATTTTTTTAAATACATGAAATAAAAAAAAACAGGAAGGATTTTGTTGGTCTCACAGCTGATACTACGTTTACATTAAATTATTTTTATCTGAATTTCAAAGGGACTTAACGGAGGTGTCGTTTGACCTCTGACCTCATTCGCTGTTCTTGATAATTTAGAATTATTATTGTTTAAATAATTTTTAAACATTAAAAACATCATTGTTTGCATTTTACTTAAGACGTATCCTTTTTTAGTTTTTAATTATTTGTGCAAATTGTGAACTTGCATAGTCGTTTCCTTCTACCCGTTTTCAATTGAATCTTTACGGATTGGCGTCAAACCCAAACGCAGTCGCCAATAAAACACGGTTACATCTTGAAAGGCGGGCTTTGATCTTGTGGTTCTACCCAATCATCGCACAGAATACTTTATTATTCGGAAAACAGGTAGGAAGCCGAAATTTCGTGAACAACTTCATAAATTCATTACGGTTGCGCTGTTCTGGTCCAGAAGGCCAAATAGCGTCAAGGTAGGATACGTTATTATTCGATTAGTTAAGATTTCTGTTGTTTATAGTCGTTTTATGGTTGCATTGAATACCATGTAAGGTAATAAAATCCGTGCTTTTAGAAGAGCACTGTGTTACATGACGACATGTTCCCTCTGTCCTTGGCTTGACCAACGCTTTAGCTTTTAGCATTAGCTGTTGTGAAACGTCAACACAGGGACTGAGGATAGTTTTAGTGATGTTGATTGATTTTAGAACAGTTTACGGTTAAATGCACATTTATTTCGTTTTCTATCTATTTATTTAAAATTTCAGATTAGTATTGAAAGACATTTTGCGTCAAAGTTATTTGCCACACCGCGTGAAAAGCACTTGATTCAGTTAGTTAAACTGTTACATTGCTAATTGAAGGATCGGGGTTCCACCAAGTTGCCACTACTGCGACCGGAAGGTCGTAATGCTGTAAATGGCACTGTAATCTGTGAAATATTTATTCCAGAAAGTTTATTTATATATTTATACTCCAAGTTTACGCGTATTCTAGACTGAGATGATTATAATTAAAATAACTAAAAATGTAATTAATCGTGAATATTTTTACCTTTTCAATCGAAAACAATTTTATTCACAACTTGAATTTTTTAACAGGACATAAATCAAAATGACAAGAAAGGAAACAGACTTTTAAATAGTTAAAAAAAACCCAACCCTTTATTAAATACTTTTAATAATAGAGACGTGTGTTTGGTTGGTTTTCCCCCCCCTAGTTTACTGTTTAAATTCTTGATCTACTTAATTACCTGATGGACTAGGTGAGCCTTCTGGTTGTTGCTGGCGCCACTTCTGAGGAGTTTTTACTTTTTGACTCTTACACAAGGTCCTTAACCCTCTTTTCACTCCAGATGTGCTTTATAATAGACGATCTGGGTTTGATTCCTGTCTCTGTCCTTTTCAGTCTAACCTCTCTCTATCGCAGCACCTACATCCCTCTGTTCTATAAACAAAGAAAATATCCATATAATATATTTATATACATATTTATAAAGTATGATTGACTATTGAGAACATTGGTAGCCTTAAGTTTACTCCTGTACACTGTTTCTGGGATCCTGTAGAAGTTGATCTCTTCTGCAATCCTATCCTTGATTGGGCGTTCATCATGTTTCTAAACATTCACAGCATTCATTCACCTATGGTGTATGTCAGGTTAGAGTCTTAGGAGTCTTGCATACAGACTTTCAGATTGATGAAAGGTCAGGGAATCTTGGCAGCTTTGAATGGCTATGGCCCACCCAAGACTGACTGGTTAAAAATTCAGTCACATTTTGTTTTGTGCCCCCACAATAACTGATTCTTGCACATTTTTACAAATGCAGCATTTCTCTTTAATAAAGCTAATTGCCCCTGATGATATAAGCACAACAGATTACTTCTTGAATCAGCTTTGGGTTGTTTCCTGGCTGACTATTAAAGTATGCGTCCTCCAGAAATTTTGTACACATCAACCTATCAAATGACAAGTTCAAAATGAATAGAATAGAATTAAATGAGTAGAGAGTTCTGAAGTGTCACACCATAAGTGTCTGGTTCACAAAGACGTTCGGCCAGAGATTCGTGGGGTGACCTTTTGAAACAGCTTGGTCAGCAGATCACTATAGGCTTTATATTTGTTTCATCTAGGAGTGAAACGTTTAGTCGACATTAAAAAAAAAAAAAATTCTTTTGAATTGTCATTTGATATCTTATTAATAATTTATATTGACTTAAATCAAAGCTCTAATGTTTTCTATGTATCCTATAGTATAATACATGCTGAAATTTTTCTTTTCTCCTTTGGCAGCGTCATGTTGCGTTTTCCAGCAGTTAGCCGGGCCCTGGCTGGGGCAGCCCACTCTAAAGGGAAACTCGCCACCTCTAGCAATGGTAACACGCATACACTGTTCTTGGTTTGTTTTTGGTTTGTATAATGCTGGGTACCCACCACAAAATAATCTGGCTGATTTTTTTGCTCCTCTGATAATTATAGGTAATATCCGGATCATTCTAAAGATATCATATTTTCCCCTAATGTGAGGTGTGTTAAGAATGATAGAATGTGTGCAGAAGAAAATCAGAGGCACCCTGTTGCACATTTTAATGTTTATGATCAAAAACTTGTAGACAAACGCACTGGCTAAATTGACTCCACCCAAATTTCCTTTCTTGTTCTGTCACCATTTTTTCCTTGTTTATAAAAAAAAAAAAAGATTTGTCATTTTCGTTGTCAAATCTCAAAAGATTTTGTGTTCAGTCAGAAATCTGGTCTGAAAATCTATTGGTATGTGGTATGCCTTATTTGTCACATCATGGTACTCCACACACGCAAGAAACTAAACGGTTGAATGTAAAATATTTTGTCCTTTATGTTTGTGGTCCACATTTAAAAAAAGAAGGAATATTATTTTGTGCTTTTTTTCCAGTAAGGACATCAATTCACGCTTCAAGTAACATGGTGGAGGTGTTTGTAGATGGTAAGCCTGTGATGGTGGAACCTGGGACAACTGTACTACAGGTGAATTGACACCACATCTACATTACTTACAATTGGATGTTAGTTTATCATTTCATGCTTGAACAATGACATATTTGTTCCTTTACTCAGGCCTGCGAAAAGGTTGGAGTGCAAATTCCTCGTTTCTGCTACCATGAGCGTCTGTCTGTGGCAGGAAACTGCCGTATGTGTTTGGTGGAGATTGAAAAAGCGCCAAAGGTATCAATTTCTTATCCGGCTGTATTGCAAGTGCATGTTGGCAAAGAGGCAAAACTTGCAGACTACAGCTTTACTGTAGTCTCTACAGCAGACTACATGATTTTTGGTTGCTGATACAGTACAGCTGAAATGTTTATATGCAAGTTTTATGAAAATTTGACTGCTTGACTGAATAGAGTTCAGTAACAAGCGACTGACTTTGCCAGAATATTTAGTATTGCCATTATTTTTCCTATGTTCAAAGTCTAAGTGCTACACCGATTCTTGTTTTTTTAAACCCATAGCCTGTTGCTGCATGTGCTATGCCTGTCATGAAAGGCTGGAATATACTGACCAACTCTGAAAAGACGCGAAAGGCCAGGTAGTCATTTCTTTTCTTCAGTAAACGTGCAGTCCTTTTTGTTGTTTCTAAATAAATAAATTAATTTGATGATCTTATTTTGTTAGAGAGGGAGTCATGGAATTTCTTCTTGCCAATCACCCGCTTGACTGCCCTATCTGTGATCAAGGTGGGGAGTGTGACCTGCAGGTAGGAAGACTATTATTAAATGCCTTTCCTTTGCTCCCCCCCTCTCAATACCTTTTGTTATTATTATAATTTTGTAAAATACAAAAGTTCTTTGAAACATTTTATATTTTTTAAATTGTAGGATCAGTCAATGATGTTCGGGTCAGACCGAAGTCGATTCACTGAGGGAAAGAGAGCAGTGGAAGACAAAAACATTGGTCCACTCATCAAAACAATCATGACTCGCTGCATTCAGTGCACACGCTGTGTCCGGTCAGTAAACTGAGCGTCAGTGTCCTGTATTCTTAGCAAAAAATTTTTAATGTGTACATAAGAAAATCTCACTAAAAAAACTTACAAAAGTGGTAGTACAGTAGTTAAATAGTTTGGTAGCGATTTGATTCTCAATTCTATTTCTTAGTTGTGTAAAAGGGATAAATGTAAGTCCTTTTGTTAAAATGGTGGCTGTCATATGCTTTAAATGGTAACCTTTTGTATTAGATTTTATTTCCTATTATATTTTAATAATTTGACATTATGAGGATTAATAATGGCACAACCTGTATAGGTAGTTTTTAAATTCAATTTCTGTGTCTGAATCACCAGAACAAAGCATGAATTTTGTTTACATGTTTGTTGTATTGAATTTCTCTATAATCATAGTTAGTGTATTATATTTTAAACAGATAAACTCCCTTATACAATTACACCAATCATCACCCACAGCTTGGTGCAAATTAGCTTTAAAAAAAATGCAGGTTATTTGTAAAAAAAAAATAAAAATATATAGTTGCAAGTAATTTAACAAAATTCTGATTGTTTCAGCTTTGCTAGTGAGATTGCTGGTGTGGAGGATCTGGGCACCACAGGACGTGGCAACAACATGCAGATTGGCACTTATGTAGAGAAAATGTTCATGTCTGAACTATCAGGAAATGTGATTGATGTGTGTCCTGTTGGAGCGCTGACATCCAAACCTTATGCTTTCACATCCCGACCCTGGGAGACAAGGTAAAACTGTCCATAGTGTTTCATTCCTAGATTAAGATTATGAGGCAGATGAAAGTATTTGGGTATGTATTGCATGTTATTTCTGTTAACAGAAAGACAGAATCGATTGATGTGCTTGATGCAGTGTGTTCTAATATCGTGGTCAGCACGAGAGGTGGAGAGGTAATGAGGGTTCTGCCCCGTCTTAATGAGGACATCAATGAGGAGTGGATCTCGGACAAGACCAGGTAAATTGACTTAAAATATTTCTTGTTTTCTGTGTTGCATAATTTTGTAGAGCTGCGTGAAAATATCAGTACAGCTAACTATCACAAAAGTTTATATCGATATTTAGGTTATATATACATAAATTAATTAAATTTGTTAACATATCTAAAACTGCTTTAAATGCCTTCTGCCTTAGAATTGTATTTGGGTTTGTATTTTTAGCTATTTGTCTTTTTCTATATATTGTATTGCATGTTCACCAATATGAAACATATTGTAGGCCCTTTCTAATAAGGCTGTCACAATTATTAAACAATCATATGATCGCAATTATTTAATATAGACTGATTTGAAAATTAGACAGACTGACTGGACAAATATGAATTTTAAAATATCTATAAATTTAAAATATTCATCTATACCCAAATATTTTGCGTTTTAAGTCACAAATTAGTTGCTTTCTTATTTATTGAATTGTCATTGAAAGCCTTAAAACAGAGTTAATCGTTAAATCCCCAACCCATACAATAAATTGTCATACTTGCAATTGTTTGACAATTAATCATCACAATCTGACATCATAACATCCCTTTTTGCTAATACACAGTTCTATTACTTTAAATGTTCTTGATTTTTGCCTTTCTTTTCCTTGGTTTTTTCTTGTCTTAGGTTTGCATATGATGGACTTAAGAGGCAGCGCCTGACCCAACCTATGATAAAGGATGCCAATGGTCAGCTAGTGCCCACTTCCTGGGAGGATGTTCTGACACGTGTAGCTGGCGTGGTAATGATCTTATATTGATTTTAGAAAATTAATGTAATGCTTTTGTGCTAAAGGGCAGTGTAGTGGTTAGCTCGTTCACTTCAAAACAGAAAGGACCCGGGTTCAATTCCTGGGCAAGGTGTTTATGTGCGAGGGCTTTCCTCTGGGTAGTCTGCTTTCCTCCCACAGTCCAAAAACATGTACATTAGATTGATTGATGAAATTGCCCTTAGAAGTGAGCGTGTGTGTGGTTGTTCGTCTATGCCAGGGGTGTCAAACTCATTTTCACCGACGGCCAGCCACATCAGCATAATGGCTGTCCTCAAAGGGCCAGATGTAACTTATAAATGTAACTAAATGTATTGTAAAGTAAATGTAACTACTCCTTAATGTTAAATATTTCTGACAGGCATTGTGGGAAATGTAGTTTTTGGTCAAAGCACGCTTTTGACCTATTTATTTTTAGACACTCAGACCATTTAAGCTCTCGCGAGCCACATTTGGCCCTTTACTTTGACACACATGGTCTGGCGACCTGTCCAGTGTGTGCCCCTGCCTGTCACCCTATGTGCTCTGTGATAGGCTCTAGCAAACCCCTGTGATGCCAAATTAGAAAATAACCCAGTTAAAAATGTAATGAAATGTTGTGCTAAATAATTTTAATTGTAGCTATGTTTATAATATATTATTGTATATTTATATATGTTACGTAACATGTTGTGGGTGGCGAAGTGGCTCGCACGGTCTCCTCACAACAAGAAAGTCCCGAGTTTGATTCCCGAGCCAGGGATCTCTCTGCGCTGAGTTTGTTGCATGTTCTCCTCGCGCTTGCATGTGTTTCCTCCGGGTACTCTGGTTTCCTCCCACCGTACAAAAACATGCAGATTTGTTTGATTGGTGATTTCTAAATTGTCTATAGGAGTGAATGTGTGTGTAAATGGTTATTTGTCTGTGTTGCCCTGAGATGGACTGCCGACCCGTCCAGGGTGTACCCCCGCCTCTCGCCCTATGTGCGCTGGGTTGGGCGCCAGCAGACCTCCCTGGAATTAGGGAATAAACGGGCAAGAAGATGAATGAATGAATGAATCAATAAATTAATGTAACATTTTGTCAATTTGTAGCTCCAGGGTGTTCAAGGCTCGGAGATTGCAGCGATTGCTGGTGGGTTGGTAGATGCAGAGTCTCTGATAGCATTGAAAGATCTGCTGAACAAGCTGGATAGTGAAAACCTGTGCACTGAGGAGATCTTTCCAACGGCTGGTGCAGGGTGGGTTCAGTTAGTTAATCCTGTTTTATCCTCTCATAAAACCCTCTTTTTTTGGACTATGCACCTTTCAAGGTGCATATAAGGTGTCTCATTAATTGTATGGATAATATGTTGGATTAAATACACTTTTAACCCAGAACTGATCTGCGGTCTAATTACCTGCTGAACACAAGAATCTCTGGCATCGAAGAGTGTGATCAGCTTCTCCTGATTGGAACAAACCCACGCTTTGAGGCTCCCCTCTTCAACGCACGTATCCGCAAGAGGTACTTATATGTCTGCAGGGAATTACCAGCTATAGCACATGCAATAGACCAAATATGAAGGGTTGATTCAATCTTCACTAACATTATATTATCTTGAATGTTGTCTATTTCTAGTTGGCTCCATAATGAGTTGCAAGTCTCATTGGTTGGACATCAATTAGATCTTAGTTACACTTACAGCCACCTTGGGGATTCCACTCAGGTGCTGAAGGAGATCGCTGCTGGAACCCATCCATACTGCCAGGTGCCAAACGATACCTTTTCTTACTTCAACTAATAGGAACAAATCAGTTGTGAAAACAGAGAACCAGAAAAAAATCCACACAGACCTAAATAAAACCTTACATGTGCTTAACTATATAGGATCCTAAAGCTAGGGTGTGGCAACACAACATTCTGCACTATCGTGTCATCCTTTCTTCAATGTGTTTTCCTCATTTGCAGCATTCTATGTGTTTATCTCTTTTATGCAGTTGGGGCTACAGAGGTAACTTACAGTGGTCCTAACAATTAGACCCTGATGTTCTAATACAGGGGTGTCCAAACTGCGTCACGCAAGATCCTCTCATCCGGCCCGCGGAACCCTTTTTATCTTCGAATAAAATTATGGAAATGTATACGTGTATCGTGCCAAAATCAGCTGCCGCTTATGTGGACGATACGTTTTTGAGTTGAAATACCGCCATCTAGTGGCAGTTTTGAAATGTGTTGCTGCCTGCAATTCCGTTCAGTCCATCAGGGGGCGGTGCTATTCATTAAACAGCAGTTTCGCGGAGCTTCGCTGCTAAGGTGCTTAGATAACCGCTTCGTCTTATTAAATGAGTTTGGAATGTTTTTAAGAAAAAAACTACATAAAAACTAAATACTATATAAAAGTTAATTCAGCTCCTAGTTGTTACTTATCATGATAACAGTGTGCGTGCGTGCGTGCGTCTCATGTGTCTTTATTGAGCTGCGAATTTTATCAACCTTTTTTCAAGCTTTGTGTGTAAATATGTGGACATTATCAGTGTTCTGAATCCTGCTGTGAATATGGTGAATCTTATTTATTTGGATCACGAATGGGTAGTCGGCCTCTGGACTGAAAAGTTTGGACACCCCTGTTCTAATAAGTCCATCATAAACCATTCACTTCATTCAGCATAATCATTTTTAAGCATTATGAACCAGCATCAGCACCCTGTTAAAATTTAAAAATTATGGTTAACCAGAAGTCAATTTTTGTCTCCTGGTGTTAGGTTCTGGCTCAGGCCAAGAGGCCAGTAGTAGTGGTTGGAAGTTCCTGCCTCCAGAGATCAGATGGTGATGCAATCTTAAGCGCTGTATCAACGATTGCTCAGAATGCTCGTATCAGCAGTGGGGTAGATGAGGGATGGAAAGTCCTGAATGTGCTGCACAGGTTAGTCCTGTTTAATGTTTGTTGATATTGATGATTTTTTTAATCAATAAGCTAATAGCTAATTTGTTAGTCCAAGGCCAATCCAAATAAAAGTTGAACTGTACACTCTCAAACTGTCAACATCAAGAGATTTATGGATCTGTGCAGAGTGGCAAGTCAGGTGGCAGCACTGGATCTGGGCTATAAACCTGGTGTTGGGGCAATTAGGAAGAACCCCCCCAAAGTACTATTCCTGATGGGCGCTGATGCTGGCTGTATTACTAGAGCCGATCTGCCCAAAAGCACCTTTATTATCTATCAGGGTGAGTTATCTATTACTGTATTCAGCCTACAAACATATTAATTAGTACAATTATGAGAAATAAATATATTCTGACACTAATTTTATTATGTTTTCAAACTGTATATCAAAGTAACTGATTATTTTTGTACCATGTGAAATATTTCACAGAAGTGAGTACACCATTTACATTTCTTGTAAATGTTTTTATATCTTTTTATGTGAAAACACTAAAGAAATGTACAGCTTGTAACAGTGTTTGGGACAATTTGCTGTCCCATCATAAAGAGCTTAATAGAGCCATTCATGTCTAAATCCTTGACAACAAGTGAGTGACCTTTAAATTGGGTCCAAGTAGCCATTTTTCTTCCTCGTTGTCATAAAACATTTTTAGTGTTACAAGGTCTCATGTGGAAATGGGGACCAGATGTGTTAATGTTAGTGTTATTGCTCTCTCTCTCTTTCTCATACTGGACAATAGACGTTCAGCATGGCAACTAACGGCAAAGAACTATCTGAGGATCAGGGGGAAAAAAAGAGTTGTTGCTGTATATAAAGATGATTGCAGAGGTCAAAGATTGAGTGCACATGCTCAACATCATGTCCAGATGTGGTCTTTGTGAAATAGACATACAAGTTCTCCCAGCATTGATGGAGAGGTTTAAGGGGGGGCAGGGGGGTCAGTCCGTCAGTGGTAGACCATATGCTACACACTGCATCAAATTGATGATACACGATAACTCCAAACACACCTCAAAGCTGACCACTGCCTGGCTAAAGAAGCTGAGGGTAAATGTGAATGACCATGCCACTGACCATCTGTGAGGCATCCTCAAACGGAAAGCAGAGGAAAGTAAGATGTCGAACAATTCTGCGACGTCATCAAGGAGGAGTTTAAGAGGATTCCAATGTCCATTTGTGATGCTTTGGTGAACTCCAAGGTTCAATGTCCAAGAAGGTTAAAACAGTGCTGGAAAAGCCCAACGGTTCATTAATAATCATGTTACTGGTGGCTTTCTCAACTCTCCTCCTTTTTGCTTTGGTGTGGCTGGTATAGTGAATGATGTGCTTCTGTAACAGTTGATGGCAGTAATGCTCCAAGTTGGTATACCAGTGCCAATAACCTAAGAGAAGAAGGTGGCTTTCTCAAGAAATTTTACCTGGAATTCTGTGAAATGGAAAAATAAACATTATTAATCACAGGAGTAAGACAGGATCGGATTTTACTAATTTGATGCAGTTTGAGATTTTATTATGGAACAGGGACAACTTTTTTCATGTAGAAGTAGTAAAAATGTAAAAATTCAATCTGATGCTACCCTCTACCGCAAACATCAACTAGTAACTCTCTCCTACTGCAGGTCATCATGGTGATGTGGGAGCCCCTATGGCTGACATTATTCTGCCTGGTGCAGCATACACAGAGAAGAACAGTACATATGTAAATACTGAGGGGCGCGCTCAGCAAACCAGAGTGGCTGTCACCCCACCCGGTATGGCTCGAGAAGACTGGAAGATCCTTCGAGCTGTCTCTGAGGTGTGTGTGCACGTGCATGAGTCTAAACCAAACTGAAGCCTATATTCCATTTAGTTTCAAATACACACTATTTTAATCCACAAATCACATTTACAATGGTGTGTGTGTGTGTATGTGTATATATA
>JAOTRA010000009.1:1253363-1267734 GCA_026260255.1 Pseudolaguvia tuberculata | reverse complement strand
GCATATTTGATTTGGCGCAGTTTTACGCTGGATGCCCTTCCTAACGCAACCCTCCCCATTTATCCTGGCTTGGGACCCGGCACTAAGAATGCACTGGCTTGTGCAACCCTAATGGCTGGGTTAATTGAGACACCTGACTATAACAACTATTTCATTCCATAATAAAGTGAAGTCTTAAGTAAAACCTTAAAACAATGAGTAAGAAAGAGAAAAAGGCACTTAAATCTTGCTGCCATGTCGACAATAGCAGACATTAACTCGCATGTCAAGCATGTTTCAAACTTGATAAATAAAATAAATCTGAGATCTGAGTCATGTGTGGTTTGTTATTGCCTGATTCATTTGTTGTGCATCTTCACCCTTGATAAAATCCAGTTAGGTTAAGTCACATGTTTAGCACAATTTCCGCTTGCGAAAAGACGACCATTAAAAAAAAATCCCACTTGATTAGAAATAAAAGCAAGAGCCCAGCTGTGCCAGAAGAATTTGATTAGTTTCACCGCAATTAGATGAAAGGTCTTGATAGTATGTATGAAGCCCATTTTGTTCTAATCCCACGCAAACAATGTACCTCAAAGGGCAGTAGACGGAATGTCTTCTTTAGATCTGCAGTATATTTTACTTCATTTGTCCCCTCTTTCAAGCCTTGTTCTTCCAAATGTTTAATTAATAGCCTTTGCCCTTAAAATTCCTGATTAGGAGTTGCACTGTAGTTAAAGTGAAAATCAGAGGTGTGCTTTTGAAGCTTTTTAAAGTTGTTAATTTAGCAAATATTCAAACACAACATCTTAATTATGCCTAGGAAGCATCTGTAACCATGTTCTACACGCATTTCACAGGTTTATATTTATGCCATTGAATTAGTAATTGGTATATTTTGACTTAACTAAAACTTGTCTAATTTCTATGAATAGAAATGTTTTCACATTTCTGGCCATTTTCATAAAAGGTCCCCTGATTAATCTGCCAGAAATGTGAAGACATCAGCTGTAACAGGTGTAGTTCCCCCCCGATCACCACACAAGGGCCTTTACCCGAATTCTGATGGACTGTTTTTTGTTCTAGGTCAAAGGGCGAAGGCTCCACATTAAAGTTAGCAGTTTGTTACCATGCGGCATGAAGTATTGTTTGTTCTTGCAACTTTACTAAGTGTTATTTTGATGTTTTTAAGTGTAGCGCTTTTCTAAGTGTAGCGTTACATAAGTCTGTTCCTATTTTCTGACCTTACGCCTGTTTACATGTTTCTGTCTGCCATTCTGGTTTTGTCTGCTTGAGTTTTCTGATTACCTGTGTAACACATAAGTCAGCATTCTGCTTCTCCTGTGCTGACTGCAATTGCTACACCTGTCTCACTTCAGCTGAAATTTGATGGAGATCCCGCATGCTGATGTGGATTTGTTTATCTCACGTGGTGTTTGAGAATCAACCCCATTCATTCCCCACTGAAAGTAAAAAATGTGCCTGCATGTTGTTGCTGATATCAGGGAAACCATTTGACTGGGCTTAGGCGGCGTGGGATTCAGATCCCAAGTTTAGTACCTCAGTGAACTATTTAATTCAGCAGTTGCCCGAGGTCTTAGAGTATCCAGTATGGGGTTGGATGTTGCCACATAGTTACTGCGGATACACCAAGGCACCGCGGATTACACTGTTCCGGACACTTTGGTCTCAGAGTGGTATGAATGAAATCGTTCTGAAGTTTTGTTTAATAAAAGACTCAATTTGAAACTGATCAAGCTGAACTGATCTACCGAAGGGAATTGGATTTTTACACAGTTTGTATCGAGAACAACTCAACTTGACTATCTGATCCGTAATAACCGCACTTCTTCTGGGGTACGGCACCAACCCCAGAACCTTGCATTTATGAGGATGAACATATGCAAGTGGGGTCTTCAAATCGCTCTGAACAGGAAAAACAATATAGTGTCTGTGCCTATATTGCGGGGGTCTCAAACACATGGCCACTGCCCCCAAAGTAAGTGTCCCTCTTTACGCAACCTCCACCTCTCCCCATTACCCAATGATCCTGGTTATCTTATCCTCTGATTATTATCCGCAGTCAAATGGGCAAGCAGAGCAGTTAAACCAAGAATTGGGTAGATCCAATTCCTGGGCTGAGTAAACTCAAAACTACCTTACCCACTCATCTACCGGCCTGACCCGTTTTCAATGTGTGCTGGGATATCAGCCACCCTTGTTCTCCTGGTCTGGCAAACCAGGTCAGCTACCAGCCTACCTACTGTCCCGGAGACCTAGTCTGGCTGTCCTGAAATTGCCCTGCCAAAAATTCAGCTTCAAATACATCGGTCCTTTTAGGATTAGGATCATCATGGCTAATTGATTAGATCCCAATAGTCACATTCTACAATCTGGTAAAGCCTTTCCCGAAGTAGGGAGGTTCTTAGGATGAATGTTAGTGTCACCAGGTGAGATCAACCTGATTAAACATTGACATTTGTATAACCCTTTATTCTTATCCTCACAGGGAGGATACTAATATTTCCAGAACTGCATTTTCTTCCTGTGTAAATGTATCTTTCTCTCATAAAGATACCCCAAGCAATTTCTCATAATTAGCTCCCTGTAGTTAAAGTTCAGGATATTGGCCTCCTGTGAAGAAGTAACATGTTAACAAGTCTGTGGATTCACACCATGATATTAGTTTCTTTTTTAAGTGCAGAAAAGGATTTAAGCCCCCTCATTTAAAAAAAAAATGTTTGCAACGATCTTTGATCTACTCATCCTTTGTTCTGCATTCCATTTTAGAAAATGGTTCACAGAATACTTTCTTGTTAAGTAAATAGCAGTAGTAGTTTAAACTAAAAGAATTGTGGAAAACCAAACCCCCATTTAACTGAATAAAGTAATTTACCCTTGAATTAATATAACAATTAAACCACTGACAGGTAAATAATGTTAACTGTCTCATTACACTATTAACTGGCAAAGGGGTAGCATATTTATGCAATCATAGGAACGGTCAGTTCTCTATGCTGCAGGAAAAATAAACTAGAGTAAAGATGAAGGGTCAAATTTGGATGGCTAGACAGCTGGATTAGTGTATCTCTCAAACAGCAGGTGGTTATTCAGTGCATCAGCAGAAGTGTCATGGGTGCAAAGATTTCAGTAGGGGTACAAAGATTGCAGTTTTCACATGGGCAGTGAAGCCTTGCTGATTTGCTGTGATCCTACAAAAGAAAAACTAAAGCAAATATATCAAAAAGTTTCTAAACACACTAGAAGCACAAGGCTTAATGCAATGCTTAATGTGACTATGTGAGTCTGTTAGTCTGTCACTGTTGGGTCCTTGAGCAAGACCCTCAACCCTTTCTGCTCCAGAGGACCCTGTGTTCTGACATCAACCTTTCAAAGTGGGATATGTAAAGTAATTTCACCATATGTTGTGCTGTGCATATTTGTATGTGACAAATAAAAAAATAATTTGATAGCATGTCTTAAAACCTTTTGATACTTACTGGTGTTGCAAAAAAGGATCATGTTTGTCATCATCTTTTTGTCAAAAACAAATACACAAGGCTGCAAACTCACAAGCTATATGGAGTGCAGAATGCTGACCCCTGTTGACCACCAAAAGCCCAGCACTTAGAGACAATGAGCCCCAGAGGCAATTGATAACCTTGTTTTCTAGACAGGCCAACCTGTCTAATCTTTGTTCAACCTGCTAGTTTGTCTGTTCAGAGGAGAACTTTAGTGATTATAGAGAATCCATACCTTGAAAGGTTAAAGTTTTTGGGTGGGATAAGAAAACATACACATTATTATTACGGTGCTTTTATTACCATGACTGATTGGTGTACATGTCAATTTCTCTTGAATCTGATCCCTGGTCACAACGATAATAAAGATAAATTCTACAGAGATGACGGTTGTAGCCAGTAAGGAGTCTTCCTGTACCTCTGCCTTTCGCTTATTTTGAAAATAAATGAATGCTGATTGTTATTGGATTCATGTTGATTTATATAATAATCTTTTTTAGTATTTACGCATTTTAGCACTTAGTTGTGAGTAGTCTGAGTCACATCCTTCGTATCACATCCAAGCAACTTTGTAATTAAAATAAAGGTTCAACTATGTAAAAGCTGTATTCACCATTCACATGCAGACACGTATGTTTGTGCAACTCATTTATTCCTGTGTTTATAAACTCCGCAATTTGGCACTAGAAATAGTTTCAACATACTAAAACTAAAACAATACCGGTACATGATTGTTTAGTCAAAACTATCACAGAAATCCGAAGGATTATTGCTTCAGCTTTCAAACACAAAACCAAAACTATGCTATTAAAAAAAAACCCCCAACAACAACATGTGAAAACCAAACACATATGAATGCTCTAGACTAGGCTCTATATTCAATAAAGCAGCTCAGAATGGTGAATTAATACATCATACATCAATATCAATGCTCTGTCACACGTCAAACAAAATAACATAATCCTTAACAAAAAATCACAAGTTAAGGCTTATTCATAAATTTGAGATAATTTGTGAAATTTTTGGTTAGGAATAAATATTGAACATGCATTATAGTAAAGATGAGCTACAGAAAATGGATTGGATTGGAAAATAATTTTTTTTGGAAATAATGTGTTTAGTAATTTTTCTTCCTGTTTAACAGATAAATTCTGTCAGACTGGACTATGAAATATAAAGTAAAGTCAGGTTTTTTTTTTGTGATTGAATGACATCGTCTCCAATGGAACACTGTCAAAACTCAGTTGGTATAATGTCAGACTGTAGGACACGTCAAAAACAGATACACACTAACATTTTGTGATATGTTTGTTAACCTGCGTAAACAAAAACAAACAATAGCTGTAATTTTGCTCATGATACACTTATTAAGTTCCACTTCTTGCTGTTCTGAACACCAACGCCGAGTAACCAATTTCTCTTGAAGTTAATTGCATCATTTGTTTCACATTGGTTCTTGGGCTTGGTAGGAGCCATGTTGCAGTAAAGTGTCTAAAACCTTCCGACATTGAAACTGTTATAAACATGTTAAACTAACAATTAAAGACAACAGGTTTTAGCATGGTATTATAGTAATCTCAAAATCTGCATCTCAAAATCTGTCTCAAATTGTTGCTAAATTTGCACAATGTAAACCCCGTAAAACCTGGCTTTAACCATGAAACCGTGACAGATTTTTTAGCAAATCGTACAAATCTGGTAACGGTTTCCTAAGAATAGTAAATCTTTTTAGAGCCGAGGGTAATAAAGATTCTTCTGTTTATGAATAATGTTTAGGATTTTCTCATGCGCTTTATGGAGACATAAACATGCCAAATTGTGTTAAGCAATATTAGGTGAAAGTTCTATTATATATAAATTGTTAGAAAGAAGACCGAAGTCCATTTTTCAAAGGAGGTAACTGAAGTAGTGAAAGCTAATTTGTGCTCATTTCAGACTCAACCCTGTAAATCTCTCTGAATTCATCTTTCGCAGTTTAGGTGGCAGGTGTCCGTCCATCCTTCCTCCAATTCCAACGCCAACTCCTCCTATCCCTCCAGCCAGTCGTTGCAGTTTTGGCGGCAGGTCTGTCACTGATTGGCTGATATGGTCAGCCCCACCCCCTATTAGTCCAAGCTTAGAAGGCAGTTTGTCCTCGACTGGACTGAGCAGTAAGCTGATTGGTGGCAGTCTGTCCTCGGCTACACCAGGGGCAGAGCTGATTCGCTGAAGCTTGACAGGCAGCTCACCAAGATTGTATGTGATCTCAGAACTCATGCGCAACAACTTGCGTGGCATACCGTCCCTTCCTGTGAGCTTCTGCAACTTAGCTGGAAGCTTGGTGTTGACCAAAGGGGCAGCCATGTTTATCGAGCCAGTCTCTGTATCACTCTGTAGGGCTTCTAGTCCATCCACAGTGCTGCTGCCTTCAGTCAGCCCTCCCGTGCTATGGCAGAGGGAGGGGGCAGTGAGTGGTGAGGACAGCAGCAAGCTTTCTTCCTGCTCCTTGACACTGTGTGGAGGTGTGGGCACCTCGAAGGTCCCATGGAACTGTGAGTAGTCCACTTTGAAGAAGCCCTCCTCCAAAGAGATGACCGGAAAAAAGCGGTGACCCCAGAGGACCTCGTCTTCTGTGTACGATGTCCTTGCCTGACAAGTCATGCCTAACACAAACCAAACAGACATTGAGGGAGAAAAAAAAAAAGATTTTTAATGTATAGTCTACCATTCTGAAAGTCTCTCAAACTACTCAAAGACAAATATTAGAGTAATTTAGCTAATTCTGAATCTTGCACTAATAAAAATGAACAAACAAACTGCAAAACAAACAGTTCTGCTTGTTTCTACCCAGATTTAACAGTTGGACATGGTGATAATTTATAAACCCTCCACTCTTTATTAGCACACACATCAGTTTGAGATTAAAAAAAAAAAAGGAATTTTGCAATTAGGCTGATATACAGCGAATGTGTATACTAACCCTGTCATAACCAGATGATCACTGGCAACAGAGAATCATTCGGTGTGTTGTCTAGCTGCTTCAGATAATCAGTATGCCAGGTTGCAACAAAATGAATCAAAATCTACACAAGAATAAAAAGATCCCCACTCTGAAACCCACATTTCCTTTTATCCACCTATCCTATCAGTTGGAAATAAGATCAGTGTGTTCCTTATGTGTTTCTTATGTATGGTCAGCAGGATCTACCTTTTTCAATCTTACAATATTATGCGTCTGACAAAAGAAGTGTTATATAGACACAAAAAATAATAGTTTTTGATTTGTAGGTGTTTAGGTGCACTTTGCTTCTTATTTTTAATGGAATTTATTTAACTCAAATTATTTTAATTACTAGTTAATACATATAAATTGCAAGATAAATATTAGACTATTCATTAAAATTTTTTTGCTCTGGATAAGGGCGTTTGCTAAATGTAGTAAAAAAAAAAAAGGTAGATGAAATGTCGTGCTGTACTGCTAAAACAGATAAAAGATTTGTAAATAAATATAGCATAATAAAATGTTGACAAGTGACCTGAAAATGGGCCTAAACTATTGGAATCTATCCTCCTGCCATGGCATCTCCATCCTCAGCATTCGTCTAACAATATACTGCATGTCTCTCCTCTGCACGTGTCCAAACCTTCTCAACCTAGTCTCCCTCACCTTGTATCCAAAACATTCTACATGCACCATCCTTCTAATGAACTAATTTCTAATCCTGTCCAGCCTAGTCACTCCCAATAAAAATCTCAACATCTTCAACTCTGCCACCTCCAGCTTCTCCTCCTGTCTTTTTAACAACTCAACTGTCTCTAAACCGTACAACATTGTTAGTCTAACTACAGTCCTATAAACTTTCACTCTTACAGAAACTCGATCACAAATAACTCTTGTCAATCTTCCCCACCCGCTCCACCCTGCTTGCACTCTTATCTTCACTTCTCTAACACACAGTACTTTGCACTGTTGACCGCAAGTACTTAAATTCCTTCTCCTTCACTACCTCTTCTCTCTGCAACCTCACCACTCCATTGTCTTCCCTCTCATTCACACACATGTACTCTGTCTTACTCCTACTGACTTTCACACCCCTTCTCTCCAGCAGGTACCTCCACCTCTCCATATTCTTCTCAACCTGCTCCCTACTCTCACTACAAATCACAGTATAATCTACAAACATCATTGTCCATGGAGTCTCCTGTCTGATCTTATCTGTCAACCTGTCCATCAGCACTGCAAACAACAAAGGGCTCAGAGCCGATCCTTGATGCAATCCCACCTTCACCTTGAACCAGTCCGACATTCCTATCGCACAACTCACTGCTGTCACACTGGCCTCATACATGTCCTGCACCACCTTCACATACTTCTTTGCTACACCTGACTTCCACATACAATACCACAACTCCTCTCTCTGAACTCTGTCTTACGCTTTCTCCTGATCCATAAACACACAATGCAACTCCTTCTGGCCTTCTCTATACTTCTCTATCAACATCCGCAAAGCAAAGTTGCATCTGTAGTACTCTTCCTTACTGTTGCTCACAGATGGGCACCTCTTCCCTTAGCCTAGCTTCCACTACTCTTTCCCATAACTTTATGGCGTGACTGATCACCTTTATTCCCTTGTAGTTACTGCACATCTGCACATCTCCCTTATTCTTAAAAATCTGTACCAGAACACTCCTTCTCCATTCCACAAGCATCCTCTTACATTCCAAAATCCTGTTAAACAATTTAGTCAGAAAGTCCACTGCCATCTCTCCTAAACATCTCCATGCTACTACTGAAATGTCATCTGGTCCAACCACCTTTTCGCTCTTCATCCTCTTAATTCCACCTTACAAATCTTATCCACTTTCTCTTCCACCATCTCCACATCATCCAACGTTCTCTCTCGTTCTCTCTCTCTCATTCTCTCTCTCTCTCGTTCTCTCTCTCTCTCTCTCTCTCTCCACTAGCCAACACATTTCCATTTGTATACACTATTTCTCTAACTTGCAGTACATCCTTTCCAGCTCTGTCTCTCTGCCTGGACAACCGGTACAAATACATTTCGTCCTCCTTAATGTATACCTTCTCATACAACTCTTCATATGCCTTTTCCTTAGCTTTTGCTATCTCCGTCTTCACCTGCTGCCTAATCTCCTTATATTCCTGCCTACTTTTCTCATCTCTCTGCCAATCCCAATTATGTTTCACCAACCTCTTTCTCCTTATGCTTTTCTGCACCTCCTCATTCCTCCCAATTTCTGGTCGTTGTTAGCTCGGGCCTTGGATGAGGTAGTATGAAATTCTCATTTGTGATCTGCATATTTGATTTGGCACAGTTTTACACTGAATGCCCTTCCTAACGCAACACTCCCCATTTATCACAGGCACTAAGAATGCACTGGCTTGTTCAACCCTAAAGGCTGGGTTATTTACATTAAATATTTATTATTTTTAAGTTATTAAATTAAATTGTATTAATTTAATCCAAACAGTTTATTCTATTCATTTTGTAGTATTTCTTGGCTGCACTGCTTGTAGGATGTGAAAGTGGATGTTAGATTTTTTTGTCCAATCAAATTTCATTTTAATGTAATCTGTACAAAGATTTAAGAAACAGTAGTGCTACCCATATAACTTAAACTATATTAGCAGCAGGACCATTTTCTTTAACCATTCAGATTGTTATTCACCTTACAATATTGTAAGCATTTTTCCATATTCTGATTGGTTGGTTTGAGACAAACAAAAAACAACAACAACTGACTAACAAAACACGTCTGTAGGCAGCTTCACACATTAATAATGGAATTAGAATGATTACTTTTCCCATAACTTCATAATATGAATTAAGTTGATCAGTCACACTATGAAGTTATGGGAAAAAGTTCCACTACTTTTTTCCATAACTTCATAGTGTGACTGATCAAGGAAAGAGGTGGCCATCTGTGAGCAACAGTATTGTTTCATGCCAAGGAAGATGCAATCTTTGCTTTGAGGATGTTGATGTATAGAGAAGGCTAGAAGGAGGTGTTTGATGTGGAAGCTTAAGACAAGGTTCAGAGAGAGTTGTGGTATTGTATGAGAAAGTCAAGTTTGTGAGGGTGGTGCAGGATATGAATGAGGACAGTGTGGCAGCAGTGATATCTCTGGTAGAAATGTTGGACTGGTTCAATGTGAAGGTGGGATTGCAGCAAGGATCGGCTCTGAGCCCTTTCTTGTTTGCAGTGGTGGTTTGAGTGGATGGAGAAGAGTGGCAGGAGTGATTTGTGATCGAGGAGTCTGCAAGAGTGAAAGAGAAAGTTTATACGACTGTAGTGAGACCTGCAATGTTGTACGGTTTAGAGATTGTGGTGTTGTCAAAAAGACAGGAGGCAGAGCTGGAGGTGGCAGATGTTGAGATTTTCATTAGGACTGACGACGATGGACTGGTTTAGAAATGAGTTGATTAAAGGGACGGCGCATGTAGGATATTTCAAAGACAAGGTGAGGAAGGCTAGATTGAGATGGTTTGGACATGTGCAGAGGAGGGACATGCAGTATATTGGCAGAAGAATGCTGAGGATGGAGGTGCCGGGCAGGAGGGAATGAGGGAGACCAAGGAGGAGGTTTATGGATAAAGTGAGGGAAGACATGCAGGTAGTTTGGGTAAAAGAGGCAGAAGAAGAAGGATGGCTGACAGAGGAGGAGCAATCAACCTTGTTTATGACATACTTAAAGATATGTTTTTAAGGCCAATTTTTCCCAGAAAGGTTAGGCATGGTGAGAGAGTTTGGTTAATCCCGAAGATAACAAACTTGTCTCAGCCCAGAAAAACTTTATTCACCAATTGGAGACCATTGCGAATGGCCTAAGGTATTAATTAAATGGAAGTAAATGTCCATTAAATGTCCCAAGATTTTTTTCATGGATTTTTTTCTTACCACTAATTGCCTCAGAATCATTAGAAACTGAAATCTCATAAACCAAAGAGTCATCCCTATTAACCTTTACTTGTAATTTTTTGCTGAAAAAGAACAAATTGTACTGTTGAAGACAAAAAGAGGCGCACACACACACACACACACACACACACACACACACACACACACACACACACACACACACACACACACACGTATGTATGCACATGGGAGTAACATTTACCGTTGAGCAACACCCACGGGAACGTCTGTTCACAGTCCATTTGGTTGCATAAAAACAACAGCTTTGTCAGTGGAAAATTCCTGGATCCATTTAAACATGACAAAAAAACTCCAGCATATAATTAAGTTAATATATAAAAAAGAAAAGAAAACGTAAAAATGATATATATGCACACACACACACGCACGCACGCACGCACGCACGCACGCACGCACGCACGCACACACACACACCTGTGTGGGATCTGAACACTAAGTTCTTTGTCTTTCTTAAAACAGTAGAAAAAAAATAAATATTTTTTTTGCATTATTTCTTGTGTTCCTACCACTTCCTTGCTATAGTGGTGCCGAAACCTGGTATTTGTCATACCCTCTCAGTCACCACCACGCTCTACCGAATACTAATCATGCTCCCTGTCTCCTATTCCAAGTTCATCACTCCCGCTACTTAAACCCACATCTGGAACACTCTGCGTCCAAGCTCGTTCATAGAAGCTAAAGGACAGCGAAAGACTATATAACTCCAATACCGTTAGTTCTCTGTGTTTTCACCTGTTTCTATCTGTTCCAGTGTTCCCAGGATCCCGATCGTGTCAGCTGTGTCGTGCGCTTGATTGTTCGTCTTTGTCAACATCTGTGTCAGTGTCTGTGCCCAAGTCATCTCTCCGCCCCAGATCTCCGCACTATGTTGCTTGGTAAGTACGCAATAAAATTACAATAATGATCAGTTATGATAATTCTACCACCTCCGACAAACACACCGATTAACATCAATTATATGACCCATACTAGCCCACAAACACCTGAGAAAAAAACTTGGGTCCTGTGGTATTTATGGTATTAAAAATTGAAATAGAGAAAGATTTTTTGGGGATTTTTTACTTTTATTGATAGGACAGAGAGGGCACCACATGCTGCATGTGGGTGCCTGTGCCATAACCCTATTATTGACTTATTTTTATTTTATTTTATATACTTTATTTATCCCATGAGGGAAATTCTTGATTTTCACACATCCCATCTTAGTAAGTTGGGGTCAGAGCGCATTGTGGGGACAGCTATTGTACAGTGCCCCTGGAGCAGGAAGAGGTCTTGCTCAACAGTGGCGGATTTGAGCCCAGTTGGTGGGGCTTGAACCTATATCTTCCTGGTCTTCCGATCAACAAATCAGCACCTTAAGGTAGCCACCACTGTTCCATACATTCGTAAAGAAGGTTTAAGCTTTTGTTGATCTAAGTTTACATTTAGATTGAAATCTAAATTCATATCTGTTCATCATGTAAAGTGATCAAGTTTGTTAGGTTGGAGATGTTCGGGAGGTAGGAGGGCTAATTGGAAGATCTAGGTTTGATTCCCAAAATCACCAAGCTGCTGCTGTTGGGTCTCTGTGCAAAGCCCTTAACCCGCAATTGCTCAGTTGCATAAAATCAATACACAGAAAAAGCTCTGGATAAGACCATTTTCTGGATACTGTAAATGTAAACAAGATGTATTTTAATGATATCACAAAACATTTGGGTTGAAACAAATTTTTTTTCATTCATTTTTTAAAAACTTTTTTTATTTAAATCTATGTTTTATTGAGGATCATATATACAACATATATTGAACACATGTTTACCATGTACTTCAAAGATATTTTGGTAAAAAAAAATTGACGTCTGAGCGTCAATTGATTGATATCTGAGCAAATATTGACAAAGGATGGCCATTCCAGTCACATAGATTAAAGACATATCTCTTTAGCCAGGCGTACACATAACATATTCCATAATAGTATGCCCTAGTACATGTAATTAAATGCTAATATTATGAACAGCAGCTAAAGTTCAGCTAAACTGTTTTTCTTTTCATACCCATTCAGAGATATCTGGAGATTGTGCCAGCACTGGTAGATCTTCAGTGAGTAAAGACCAACCCTGTGAGGACCTAGAGGCATCCAGTGATTGACGGCTCCAGTATGAGTATTCCGCTTAAAGATTTCTGACTGCTATCATAATTACACTACCCTGTGTTTTAAAATAATAGAATTTTTAAAACACATCTTTCAATTAAATGTCACCTAAATAAGGCTGGATTCCCTTTTGAGTTTGGTTCCTCTCTAGGTTTTTTCCATATCCCATATAAGGGACTTTTTTGCCACAGTTGTCGTCTCAGGCCGATCCCTAAGGATGTTTTTGATTTTATTTTAAAGACATTTTAAAATAATGATTTTATTTTAGACAATATCCATCCACATAAATAAACCTGTGTTGATTTGTTTAAAAGCAACATTGTGAACTATGCAAATGAAATGAAAGAGGACATCTTTCTCTTTTTCCACCAGATGATCATCCCACATTCAGCTGTAAGTTGTAGTTTGATCCCCTAAATCAACATTTTCCTGTTCTTGTAATTAGATGGATAATGTAAGCTTTACAGAGAGCGTGTAAAGATTCTCAGCCATCCAGACATAGTCAGTGTTTGAATAAATCTAATGGAAGGGCATTAGGAGTCCCGCAGGGGAGTACGAACTGCTCTTTAATAAATGACTCAGTGAAGTAAAACGGCACCGACAAATGAGTTGCAACAGACAAACTACAAATACAGACCCTCCCACTCTACCTCATAATTGTGTTGTAGTGCAATGAGGTAACAAAATGTCATGCTGTGTGATACTAATCGGTTTCCAATCAAAAATTTGGAAAGAAGAATCTATTTTCTCTGCAATTAAATTTTGCTAGTTTCATGAATTCCTGATTACAGCAGCTACCGGTTGTGGGGGGGCAAACATAGGATTCCTCAATGACACCAAAAAAACTGAGGAAATATAACACTAACAACCTTATTCTAAGCAAATGATTGGCTAGTATCACATCAACTGAGAATTTAGACTTTGTATAAACCCCACCCACCCTGAGAGGGTAGAGAAAATGTCGTCATATTCCTTGTAAAACACACTTGAGGTCCAAATAAAAAAGAGTCAAAACATAGCTGTTGTTTTTAATAATTTTTAATATTATTGAGTTATTATTTAATAATACATTGACACACTACACATAAACACCTACAAATGAACACCTGTTCAGGGAATTGTGAAACTGTTTTCTGGATGCCAAAATAGCAGACATTTCTGGCTTTAAATTTGATGTCCCTAACATCAACAGTTACCTGAGAAGTTTGTTCTCAAATTATTCTTTACGTATTTCATTCTTGAAAATGTTTGTTCACACAAGTATGTTGTTCCATAGATTGAAAGGTAAAAACCCACCAGTCCGTCTTTGAACTTGTCCCTAAGGAGGTAATTTGCTTGCAACTCCAGCTGCAGTTCATCTGGGCATCTGGCCACATCTTCTTCAAACGGGTTTTGAAGTCTCAAACAGTCTCACTTCTTCTGCCTTTGAATCAAAAAACGTGAGAAAAGCGCTCCTGAAACTGCAGCTGGAGGTCTTTGACAATCTTCTTCTTTCGGCTGCTCCCGTTAGGGGTCGCCACAGCGGATTATTCTTCTCCACACTACCCTGTCCGCTACATCTGCCTCTTTTACCCCAACTACCTGCATATCTTCCTTAACTACATCCATAAATCTCCTCTTTGGTCTTCCTCTTTTTCTCCTGCCCGGGACCTCCATCCTCAGCATTCTCCTGCCAATATACTGCATGTCCCTCCTTTGCACAAGTCCAAACCATCTCAACTTAGCCTCTCTCACCTTGTCTCCAAAACATCTTACATGCGCTGTCCCTCTAATGAACTAATTTCTAATCCTGTCCATC
>JAOTRA010000009.1:1229376-1241777 GCA_026260255.1 Pseudolaguvia tuberculata | reverse complement strand
CCAGACCCGGGAATCGAACCTGGGACCTTCTTGTTGTGAGGCGAGCGTGCTAACCACTACACCACCGCGCCGCCCAATAATAATAATAATAATAATAATAATAATAATAATAATAATAGGCAGCACGGTGGCGTTAGCACGGTTGCCTCACAAAAAGAAGATCCCGGGTTCGATTCCTGGGCTTGAGATCTTTCTGTGCAGAGTTTGCATGTTCTCCGGGTCCTCCTGGTCATCCGGGTACTCCGGTTTCCTCCCACAGTCCAAAAACATGCACATTAGGTAAATTAACTATAGGAGTGAATGGTTGTTAGTCTACGTGCGCCCTGCGATAGACTGTCCATGGGTGTACCCTGCGTCTCGCCCAATGTGCTCTGGGATAGGCCCCAGCAAACCCCTTGACCCCGAATTAAGGAATAAGCGGGTAAGAAGATGACTAATAATAAAAATAAAAATAATAACATTAATAACCGATAAAAAATAAATTATTTAATATAGTGACCAAATGACTGACTTGCTATGATGTGCATCTGTTCCTGTGCGTAAAGAAGCATCGAGAGGGAACATTGTTTTTAAAAAAAAAACTGTTACAAGTTGATCAAGACTTAGAACAGCAGAAAAGTGCGAGAAAAGTAAACATTGCTCACTTTGAGAAGTTTGCATCGGATTTGCGCGGACACCATATGGCTGTTTCTCAGGTTGCCCACCCGGAACATGAGCGTGAGCTTGCCGTCGCGCATTGAGATGACCGCGTGTTCGCTGAACATGAGCGTCTCGGCGCGCTTCTTTGGTTGTGACATTTTTATGAACATGCATCCGATGAGAAAGGCGTCGACGATGGAGCCCAGGATGGACTGGAAGAGAAAGAGGATGATACCCTCTGGACACTTGTCTGTAATGTAGCGGTAGCCATAGCCTATGGTTGCTTCGGTCTCTATAAAGAAAAGGAAGGCAGATGGAAAGTTGTGTACGTTGGCAACGCACGGCGTGTACTTGTCGTCGCGCGCGCGCTCTAGGTCACCGCGCAGGAAAGCGATCAGCCACCACATAGAGGCCATGAAGAGCCACGCTACCGTGTACGTGAGGACGAAGATGAAAAGGTTCCAGCGCCACTTAAGGTCCACCAACGTAGTGAAAAGGTCCGACAGGTAGCGACTGGTTTCACCGCCCAGGTTGCCGTGCTGCACGTTACAGCGGCCGTTCTTGTCCACGAACCGCTGGCGCTTTTTCTTCCTCTCCTGCTTTAAAGCACCGCCGCTTGACGAAGTCGTCGCTACCTGGAAATCGTCCCCAAATTTCTTCCGCAACGCTGACATCGTGTTGCCGATGAAGTTAGGGCAGGTCCAGTCGAGCGTTGTCGCTTCTCTCTCTCTGCGCAGTCTCTAATCTGGGGGTTTCAGAGCTTTCCCGCGGACGCCTCCCTTTCCAACATGTCTAACGCCGAGACTAACAAAGTTAACAATCAAAGATTATTGAAAGGCTTTGTTTGAAAAGTGTGGCCGTATCCGAGCGCCTCAGTTCTCTCCTCTCTGCACCACAGGGGTTTTCTCCGCTGTGTCTCTGTCATGGGACAGGATGATGCATTTCACGTCGGTGTTTTGACTGTCAGCTAGTAATTTCCAAAATTTCATAAAAACATACATACACAAACGAACAAACTACGCGCTTTTATGGAATTAAGAGCCGCAGGCGCATCAGTATCCAAACCTGTTTTTTCGGGTGATGCCGGCAAAGCTTGCCAAAAGACACCTGTGTGTATATATATATCTGAATATAAATCTAAGTTGCGTGTATTATTGTGAGAGGACCGGCTCCGTCCACCATTCCGCATCTGCGTTCTCTCTATACTGTCAGTCGTAGCGAAGGGCTATACAGAAACGAATCGGTTCTTACTCAATGACTCTTCAATGGCGAATCGAAAGAATTGATTCCTGAAGCAATTGCAAGTTACAAAAATTATTCTTAACGTTTTGCTCAATAAAAAAATGTACTACTTATTATTCATTCATTCATTCATTCATTCATTCATTCATTCATTCATTCATTCATTCATCTTACCCGCTTATTCCCTAATTCAGGGTCATGGGGTTCTGCTGGTGCCTATCCCAACGAACGAGTCGCCTGTCCATCACAGGCATATTACTTAGTAGCAATAAAATAATTTAAATTAAACTTCCATTTTTGAAATTAAAATGAAAAGTCATGAATTTTTGGGACACCTTTCATGTTTCCAGACTCGCTGAGATTTTCCCAGTGTCACTCGTTCGTCGTTACTAATTAAATGATGTATAGTAAAGATGTAACTATTAGCATTTCTCTAAGCATTAGTTGAAGCGGAGTGTGTAATGATTGCTGTGCTTAAACACTTATTGATCCTGCACATTGCGAGGCTCCCGTTTTCTGACTATCTATCTACACGGAGGAAACTTTGGAAAACTGAAAGATGGGGTCGGGTGGGGGTATGTTTGCATGGTGTTATACATTTTACTAATTATTATGAAATTAAAAAAACCTTTTTCCTCTTCTTAATTATTATTATTATTATTATTATTATTATTATTATTATTATTATTATTATTATTATTAATAATAATAGTTAAAACACAGGAGGACCCTCTTATCCAGAATGACTTACATTTATAAAACTGGGCAGTTCATGGCTAAGGAATCTACACCAGGAGCTTAACAGTGGCAGCTGGGAAATTAACTCACAATCTTCTTGTTAGCAATCCAATACATTGACCACTAAGAATGTACAGGTATGTTTGCACTTTCACAAAATTTTATAACAACCCATTACTTCAATTTTTATATTCCTATAAGATATATAACACATCTTAAACGCCCATCCTCATATTCAAGGTCATGTGTGTTACTCTCTCCCGGTATATGAGATAAATATATAAATATGATGTAACTGTCCCACTTATATATGAATGAGTGTAATATAGCAGAGCTGAACATCTTTGTCAGTTTGCAGATGCCGTTTTTGACACAGTGTCTGATGACGTTTCCTTACATTTTCTATATTTGCTTTGTGTGTGTGTGTGTGTGTGTGTATTCATCTCTGAATCTACCTCTTCACTGTGAGAGAATGAAATGATAAGCAAACCCATTAGTGTGTTATTTCAGAGGCATTTAAATGGCCTCTGTTCTATTAAGAGCCGATTGTGCAGTGCTGTTGGCGCAGATGCTATGCACCATGATGAACTGCACTTAGATAGCACTGTTGTTTTGTGTCACACACCATCCATGACTGCTATTCTACCCACAAACCACACGCCAGCTCCTCCGTGACCCAGCTTTTTTGCTAGTACTCTAACAATGTATGTCATAACCATGTTCAACCATGCATTGTGGGTACAGAAAGTTATTAGGCCTCCTTAAATTTTTAAAATGTCTTCTCAACACACTCTCCTCACTAGCCAACAAATTTCCGTCTGTATCCTTTATCGCTTGCAGTACATCCTTTCCATCTCTGTCTCTCTGCCTGGCCAACCGGTACAAATCCTTTTCTCCGTCCTTAGTGTCCAACTTCTCATACAGCTCCTCATATGCCTTTTCCTTAGCTTTTGCCACCTCCCTCTTCACCTGCTGCCTCATCTCCTTATACTCCTGCCTACTTTTCTCATCTCTCTGCTGATCCAAATTCTGTTTCACCAACCTCTTTCTCTTTATACTTTCCTGCACTTCCTCATTCCACCACCATGTCTCTTTGTCTTCCTTTCCTTTTCCACATGTCACACAAAGTATGTTCCTAGCTGTCTCCTTTATCATTTCTGCAGTCGTTGCCCTATCATTCAACAACTCATTACCACTGAGACCATTTTTGACCTCCTCCCTGAATCTCACACTACAGTCTTCCTCCTTCATCTTCCACCATCTTATTCTTTTTTCTGTCCTCTCTTCACCTCCACCACACTCTCAATGTACTCCTTCTTCAAGATTACACCTACACCATTTCTCTTTCCATCTAAACAATGATAAAACAGTTTAAATCTTGGTCTTCTTACCATCTTGGAGTCCTTCAGGTGGTTTTTAATGTGTCTTGCACTGAGGAGAGGCTTCTGTCGAGCCACTCTGCCAAAAAGCCTAATGGAGGGCTGCAGTGATGGTCAACTTTCTACAACTTTCTTCCATCTCCTGACTGTATGTTTGGAGCTCAGCCACAGTTATCTTTGGGTTCTTCTTTAGTTCTTTCACCAAGGCACTTCTCCCCCGATAGCTCACTTTGGCTGAATAGCCAACTCTAGGAAGGGTTCTGGTTGTCCCAAATTTCTTCTATTTAAGACTTAATGAGGCTACTGTGCTCTTAGTAATCTTAAATGGAGCAATATTTTTGTAATCTTGTCCATTTTGTCACAATTCTGTCTCAGGCTGTTCCTTTGACCTCATGATTCTCATTTGCTCTGCCATGCACTGTGAGGTCTTATATAGACAGGTGTGTATATCTCAACTCTGCACACCTTCAGTTCTTGCTTCTGTCTTTTTGACAATGCCCCTGTTTCTAAACCGTACAACATTGCAGGTCTCACTACAATCCTATAAACTTTCCCTTTCACTCCTCCCGAAACTCGTCTATCACAAATCACTCCTGCCACTCTTTTCCACCCGCTCCACCATACCTCTCCATTACTTTGCACTGTTAACCACAGGTACTTGAACTCTTCCACCTTCACCACATCTTCTCCCTGCAACCTCACCACTTTATTGCCTTCCCTCTCATTCACACACACATGTACAGTCTTTCTCCTACTGACTTTCAGCAAGTACCTCCACCTTTCTAGATTCTTCTCAACCTACTCCCTACTCTCACCACAAATGTCATGTGTATCACAATGTATCACAAATATCATGATGTATCATTACTGCTAATTATAAATTTAATGATAAAAGTCAGCTATCAGTATCAATAAGATACAACACTGTATAGCTGTAATACTATGGTTGTCCACTAAAGGAAACAAACAACATATAGTATGACCTACATTTCAAGATTCCAATCACATGAGGCTAAAAATATTTTTTAAAACCCCATTGATTTGCTAACTAAAAAGTGGGAGGGTCCAGTGTGGCAAATAATGTGCTCCAAAGAGGAAGGCCATTCATCTTCATCTTCTTCTTCCCTAATTTGGGATCACAGGGTCTGCTGAAGCTTATCCCAATGCACATAGGGAGAGAGGCAGGGGTATATCCTGGAAAGGTCACCAGTCCATTGCAGGGCCACACACACGACACTCACACTCACTACTATGGGCAATTTAGTATCACCAATCAACCTAATGTACATAGTTTTTTTTGGACTGTGGGAAGAAACCTCCAGTACCTGGAGAAAACTCATGCAAACAATGCTTGGTAATCAAACATCACATCTGCTGTAACCGTGCTAAAAGGAAGTCAGGAAAAGCAATTACAGCTTATATTTGTGGACTTCTGTATGTATATTCATAAATTCTGTGGAATAGCAAGACGAAATGATTTTAGTTTAATAATTTGGAATATATAAAGATTGTTAATATGGTAGGTAACCTTTCCTTACAGGGGAATGTGGCATCCCAGTGCCTTTGATCAGCTGCAACTGGATAAAAATCGAAATCAGCTATTCAAAAACAAAACAGCCTTTTAAGCCACAATGGCCTCTTGTTACAGACCAGCTGTGAAAATGTCTTTTGAGGCAGTTAAAAACAAACACACAACAATGGTAGCAGGTGCAGTATTTTACCAAATCTATGTATTGAATAATTATTAATATTTGACTATTTCTTTATATTTTCAGAACGCTGGTTCCATCTAGAAAGATCAACAACATTTTTAATCTGCAAAATGTGAAACCTGGCAACTTTTTAGAGCTTTATAGAATCTTAACATATCAAATCATATCTCTACCTTTTATAATATCAAACTATTTTCTGGAATGGCTTTTCAATAGATTTTGGATTGGACATTTTCTCATTTAGTCAGAATTGTACTTCATTCCAAAATTGTTCAGTAAAACCATCCAAGCTCTCTTACAGCACTTCAAACCAGCTCTTCACAAATATAGTTTTGCTGAGAGGAAGTCTAAACATCTCAGAGAAACACTGCCACTCTGAGAGGCTCTTTTTAAACCCAATCATGTTGCTGATTGACCTAATAAGTTGCAAATTGGTTCTCCAGCTGATTCTTATGTACATTTAACTTTTCCAGCCTGTTATCTCTACCTGTCTCAACTTTTTTGGAATGTGTAGCTCATGAAATCCAAAATGAACCAATATTTGATATTTCAAAATGTATCACTTTCTACATTTGATATGTTATCTATATTTTAATCTGAATAAAATATTGAAATTTGAAACTTCCACTTCATTGCATTCTGTTTTTGTTTACAATTTGTACAGTGTACAACTTTTTTGGAATCAGGTTTGTATTTCCCAGTTCATGTAGCATAGACAACCTGCTAATTACACCAATTTTACTGCTAATAGGTGGATGAAACACTATTATGGACTGTGCAGTTAAAACAATGCAGCAACAATGTATACAGTACTTACCTCTGAGTGCGATTCGCCTGCTGTAAATTCAGAATGCAGCTGCTGCAGAATGCAGCTGTTGTCATTTTCAACTTACCAAATGTGCTCCTACCACTGGCTTCTAGTAGCTGTATGCATCAGATTCAAAACACTGATGCTTACCTACAAAGTCAAGAACAAAACTACACCATCCTATCTCCAATCACTCCTCACATAGCTCCACGTTCCCTCAGATTCACTAGTACTGCTCGATTTGTTCAACCATCTCCTAGGACTCAAGACCGGTCTACCTCAATACTTTTCTCTGTTCTGGCACCAAAATGGTGGAATGAACTTTCCATAAATGTCTGAACAGTGGAGTCACTGGCCATGCTGTTCTTCAACAGCTTTTGGAGTTTGTGATTGTTTCGTATTAGTATTGAAATGTTCTATGATGTGAGTTTAAGCACTGTTTGTGCATCTCTCTGGACAAGAGCATTCTGCTAAATGCTGTAACTGTAACTATAGAAGAAATCCTAAATGAAGTTAGATATTTGTAGTCTAAAATGTACCTTTGTTCCACAGACTTTCAATAGGCATCACGCTGAAAATGTTGTACTTTAAGTTTTATTATTAATCTTACTGTCATGTTATGAGTTAAATAATGTTAAAATCAGCAAAATTTTGGTGATTGTTTAGTGTGTTCATTAAAATACACGATATTCAGAAGATCAGGCAAATCCAAAAACTGACAGTCAGTACTATCTGTACAATACCTCTGGGCATGGGTGGGGTAGGGGGGGACTGCAACAGTACCTCCCCTCCTATGAATGCCTCCAACAGTTCTACAAGAGCGAACTTGTGGACGCGGGGCTGGACTCTAATGGTGTGCACTGTGGAAATTGCAAACCAGCAAACGAACCAGAATATCATCATACCAGGCTTCTCTCCTCAATCCCGTAGTCCTCGCTATCCACCAGGTATTCGAGAAGACCCCTTCTTCTCCTGGAGTCAAGAATTTCATGGACTAGGAATGCTGGATACCCCTCTATATATGGGAGCAGGTGGTTCAGGAGGTTGGGGGTTAACTGGAACACTGCTGCTGGGTTACATAACCCATAAGGCATGACCTGATACTCATAATGACCACGTGAGTTTAAGAATGCCATCTTTTATTCATCTCCTTCATGGATGCGGATTAAATTGTATACACGGCGGAGGTCAAACTCGTGCATCTTAAGTTGTTAAGAGGGTTGCTGGGAAGGTAAGGGATACTGATACTTAACTGTGATAGTGTTCCACCCCTGATAATCGATCCAGGGGCAAAATAAATCCAGAGGTGGTGGAAGATGTAGATTGGTAGATATAGCCATTGGCTTAGGCCTCCTCCCCATATTCCTGTAGAGTCAGGGCATGGGGTACACATGACTTTGGGGAGATGTAGTGTTGGGAAGGAGTCTGAATGCACTGTTCCTTGGCATGTGGGGAGGAAGTTCAGATGGCATTTTCTTACTAAAGTCCTCAAGCAAATTGTGATACTCAGAGGAAACATATTGAGCTTCAGCATGGGTGGTATAACATGGTGTTGTGGGCTGCAGTGTGGGTGGCTAGAAGGCAATTTTCATGTCAATATGGAGACCAGTGGATAATATCATTGTCTGACCAGTAGATGACTGGGTTTTGTAGCCAAAATGATGTGAGTCTTGAGTGCTAAGATGACATGAAATAAGATTTTTTCTTGGTGTAGGTCTCTGGCCCTCATGGTAATGCCTGCAGTCATTAAGGTAATTTCTTGTCCAATGGGTTGTCTGTCTGTAGCTGTAATTTGTAAAGATGTACATTGACTGCCCATTTGACAGTCACTGAAAAGCTGCATGCGCCCAGGACATCCAAACTGTCATCTGTCCTCATCTTTCTAGACCTTTTAGCTGTATTTGATAGTCAACCACAAGATCCTGCTGTCTACCTTGAAGAACATTGGCGTAAGTTAAACACCATGGTAGTGGTTTGCTTTCTACTTGGAAGACCGTTCATAAAATGTAAAAAGAGAGGAACAACGTCTGCTCCATGCAGACTCACCATTGGTGTCCCACAAGGCTCAGTCCTTGGTCCTCTCCTTTTCTGCATCTACACTCACTTAATTAGTCATTTCCTCATACGGGTTCACTTACTATTGATGGCAAATCAACTTGTTATTTCCTTTCTGCCATCAGACACCACAGCTTCTGCAAGGATCTCTGCTTGCCTGGTAGACATATCTTCATGGATTGAAACCCACCAGCTGAAACTCAACCCTTGCAAAATGGATCTACTCTTCATCCCAGCCGACTCATCTCCAGGTCTGTCAATCACCTTGGACAATCGCAACCTTGGGGTAACTATGGACAATAATTTATCATTTTCATCTCATATTGCTAACGTTACACAATCCTGCAGGTTTGTCCTACTCCTATCTAGAAACTTGACTACTGTAACTTGCTTCTAGCAGGTCTGCCTCAGAGTGTGATTCGCCTGCGGTCAATGATCCAGAATGCAGCTGCACGTGTCGTTTTCTACCTACGTAAGTTCTCTCACACCACACCACTGCTGCGCGCCCTCCATTGGCTTCCAGCAGCTGCATCAGGTTCAAAGCACTTACTAGCATACAAAGCAAAGAACAACACTGCACCACTCTACCTCCAAACACTAATCACTCTGCGCATAGCACCTCGCTTCCTGGGATCCACCAGCACTGCATGACTTGTTCTACCACTTAGGTCTCAAGGTCGGTCTGCCACAAGACTTTTCTCTGTTCTGGCACCGCGATGGTGAAATGAACTTCCCATCAATGTCAGAACAGCAGAGTCACTGGCTATCTTCAAGAGATGTCTGAAGATGTTCTTGTCCTTCACACAGAAACACTCATTAAAAACAAAAACAAAAAACCCCCAACTATTTCAACTATTTTAGGAGTTTGTTGCACTGATTTTGTGATTGTATATGTATCAGTAGTGAAATGTTCCAGGTTATAACTATAAGCACTGTTTGTACGTTGCTCTGGACAAGAGCGTCTACTAAATGCCTAATTGTAACTGTAACATAGGAGAGCGTGGTTTTAATGGACACATGGGACAGTGATGATTGGAAGCAGAGGTTCACTGACGCTCTTGTGGGGTGATCTTAAATCACTCCCATTTGCATAGGGTCTCTGTCGTTACAGCTTGGAGTGACCGGAGGAGACAAAGAACTGGTTGAGGCTGACATGGATTCAAAGGGAGTATTCCATATAAGGTTATCGATGCGCACGGCTCTTCAGACAAACTCAGAGAAGGTGACTAGGTCCTCAAAGCATGCTCCTCCTAAAAGCCGTTGTGTTAGAAAAATTTGCCCTTCATGGAAACACTGTACCTATTTGTGACCATATTTGTTCCATATTTTTAGCTTTAACATAAAAGGTATTTCTTTATGCTATCCAAGAGGACAGTTGTGGACATGGCAGATGCACTTTTGGACAGAATTGGGATAAAGCAAAATATATTCTACGACAAGTCATGTCTCAGAGGATGTGATCAATCCCTGGAACAGGAAGGGGGTGTTGAACAAGCCATATGGCATCATTAAATATTCATAACATCCCAAGGTTGTTCAGAATGCAGTTTTCTGCTTAACACCCCCTGTCTTTATTGAGACAATAGTTATTGTTTTTTATTGTTATTGTCGGCTGTTCCGAGGTGAAAATCATAAAGTGTACTGATTATGACATTGACGTAATGCAGAAGGTGTCTCAGATGCTGCCGCTGCTGCTGCTGCTACTGCTGCTGCTGATGGTCCGGCTTTAGAGCTACACATTTTTGAATGGTTTCAAGTTTTTAAGGTTTAATCTATGTGGTAGGTAAGGCTTTTATGGAAAGTTTTTACCAATGTTTTTATGATTAAAATTATAACGATTAATTCCAGAAAAGCAGGGTGTGCTGTGGCGTAGTGCTTTCTTCGAGGAGTTTCCAATTTGCTGAGTTGTATGAAAGAGATAAATGTAAGTCACTCTGGATAGTGGTTAATCTGGCAAATAATGTAAATGTTTGCATTTGTATTGTAAAAGAAAACTGTAGGTTTGATAATTCAGTCTATGATCAACAGAGAAGCAAATACAGTGTTTCATTTTGGTCACTTAAATTGAGCAGTTGTAGGTTACGAACCTTGCTCACAGGCCCAACAGTGACTTTTTGATGGTAGAGGGAGTCCAACCCTGATAATCCAATTAGCAGTGACACCTTAACCACAGGGCTACCACTTCCCCACAACACTATTACAGATGAAAGTTCAAGCATTTATTAATATCAGATTATATGTGTGGTAATTATTTAAACAAGTAGAAATATATAAGTAGAAATTGTGTAGCTGTATGTATGTGTACATTATATATTGACATATATATATGTCAATATATAATATATATAAAGAACCCCTTTATTTATCAAATCTCAATAAAACTTCTAAAAATAACAATAGAGGTTCTGATGTAGCTTATATAATGTATTTGTAAATGTTTATCGTTATCGAAATCGTTTATATCGAATAAGTCTTTTTTGTGCTTATTCTTTACTTTATTTTCATTTGCTTCTTTGGTTATACTTTGAGTTAAATTGTAATGAACTTAATGTATTTGTAACTAATCTAGTATTATAAGGCGTCTTGTAACCAACTGAGATAGTATTTAAGTGCTTTAAATCTATTGTTAAATCCTTTTTAATATGCATAGCCAGTTCTTAGATTATGAGTAGGTTTTGTCTTTAAAGTCTTTGTAGAGATCTTATTACCAGAATTCCCTCTTAATCCCAGTTTTATTCAGCATTACACTCAGAAATGTCTAGAAATTTGTTCTGAAACATGCAGTAAGACAAGAAATATAATGAACAAACATTCTCAGCACTCAACTGAATCACAATTATGCAATAATTACAAATTTGATCTTTGATCATGACGATTCTTTCCCTATTAAATAACGATTGCAGTTTTCTTGCTAACACCATGGCCTTGAACTAACTCATCATGCAAATGATTGCAATAAGGTCTTACAAGACAAGGTGGACAGAGAGTTTGATACAAAGTGTTCCTTGAAAGATGGGAATAAAGACATAGCTGTGAGTAAAAAATTATACATTTCCAAACATGGAGAAAACCAAGCTTACGGTTGAACCTTTAAGGTAAAAGAGCCTAAAACAGAACGTAAATCCATATGAATCAGAAATTAAGGTCTATATTATAACATACAAGATCTCTTATCTGCTTAAATGTTACATATTTATGCCTACACGTCCATCTTTTTTGTTTCTTTCTCTCTCTCTATCAGATGCACACAGACCCACATGTTCAACACCTACACACACAAACAAAAAGTGCTGAGAGAGTAAAAAGCTCTTCACAGAGGCAGATTTTGAAGAGTGTAAATCGGAACTGCACAGAAACACCCAGACAAGAATAGCAGTATGTCCTTGGTGCTTCTCTCTCTCTCTCTCTCTCTCTCTCTCTCTCTCTCTCTCTCTCTCTCTCTCAGTCTATCACTTTCTCTGTCCCTCCCTCTATCCTGTCCTCCACCCATCTCTACCCCTCCAATGGCTTAGCATCCGCGTGCGTGTACATGCTGGACTGTAATTACTTTAGAGTGGAGACGAGCGAGAGAACAAACGGGAGCATGAATGAACAGGAAACCTAAAAAAAAAAGAAAGAGAGAGAGAAAGGAAGAGAGAGAGAGAGAGAGAGAGAGACAGAGAGACAAGTACTAAAGGTGTGAGACAGACAGAGAGACAGACAGGTGGTACCCAAGAACAGAAAGGACTTCTATTGATTCTGAGAGGACATATACTTACACACACACACACACACACACACACACACACACACACACACACACACACACACACACACACACACACACAC
>JAOTRA010000009.1:1210860-1229276 GCA_026260255.1 Pseudolaguvia tuberculata | reverse complement strand
CTCTCTCTCTCTCTCTCTCTCTCATTTTCCTCATTCATCAGCTGCTCAAAATACTCTCTCCACCTTCTCAACACACTATTCTCACTAGCCAAAACATTTCCATCTGTATCCTTTATTGCTCTAACTTGCTCTTAACATCCTTTCCATCTCTGTCTCTCTGCCTGGCCAACCGGTACAAATACATTTCTCCCTTAGTGTCCATACGCTTTTGCCACCTCCCTCTTCACCTGCTGCCTCATTTCCTTATACTCCTGCCTACTCATCTCTCTGCCGATCCATATTCTGTTTCGCCAACCTTTCTCCTTATGCTTTCCTGCACTTCCTCATTCCACCACCGTGTGTATTTGTCTTTCTTTCCCTTTCCAGATGTCACACCAAATTTCTAGCTGTCTCCCTTATCACTTCGGCAGTCATTGTCCAATCATTCAACAACTCTTCACCACCACCAAGACACTGACTGACCTCCTCCCTAAATATCACACTACAGTCTTCCTCCTTCAGCTTCCACCATCTTATTCTCTTTTCTGTCTTCTCTCTCTTCCTCTTTCTGTAATCTACAGACAACCATTTGATGCTGTTTAGTTACCCTATCCCCTGGCACAACTTTACAGTCACCAATTTCTTTCAGGTTACTTCTCCTGCACAAAATATAGTCCATCTGTTTGCAACTTCTTCCACTCTTATATGTCACCCTACGCTCTTCCTTCTTCTTAAAATATGTGTTAACCACTACTATCTCCATTCTTTTAGCAAAATCTACCACCATCTGACCTTCCACATTCTTCACTTTAAAGCCATACCTACCCATCACATCCTCATCACCTCCGTGTTACGTGATCAGGCAAACACAAGCAGGAGTCAGACCTCGGGTACACATTTTTATTTTCAGGTAAGTACAATCAGTTATATAACTAAAGCGAAACCAAAACAAAACAAAGCTGCTCTAATGAGAAACGTACTTAGCTTATGGGACCCGAACATGGAAACAGATTCATTATTCACATAACATCAAACGTAATGTTTATATGATAATCCGCGCCATCATTAAGATAGTGCTCACCTTAAATAATGCACCATCGACCGGCTGCTTGATCGCATCCCCAAACAGCGGGCGATGGTGGTTAGTGACTTGAAATGGGTAGGGTATGAAGCCCTAGGGCCTAAACAGAACACCAGGGCAGAGACAGACTAGAACTGGGACAGACCAGAGACAGGGACAGGGAAGGAGGCAGACCAGAGACATGCGTAGAAACAGACCAGAGACGGGGACCAGGATTAAGGCCAGAACCTAGACAGAAAAGCAAGATGGCACAGGACGAGAAATGGGAGAGATGAAAGGGACAGGAATCGAGACAGTGTGACAGAGTGAAGGTAAGAGGACAGAATGAGAACGAGGGATCTGGGATGGAGAACGAAGGAACGAGGACAGAAATAAGAACGAGGGAACGGGGACGGAGAGCGAGGGAATGAGGACAGAACAAAGAATGAGGGAACAGGGACGGAGAGCATGGGAATAAGGACAGAACGAGGGAATGAGGATGGAAACTGATGGAATGAGGACAGAACGAAGAACGAGGGAACGAGGACAGAGCGAGCAAAGGAGGACAGAAAGAAGAACAAGGGAATGAGGACAGGGAGCGAGGGAATGAGGGCAGAACGAAAAATGAGGGAACGAGGTCAGAGAGCGAGGGAATGAGGACAGAACGAAGAATGAGGGAACGAGTACAGAGAGCGAGGGAATGAGGACAGAACGAAGAACAAATGAACAAGGACAAAGAGCGATGGAACGAGAACAGAAAGAAGAACGAGGATGGAGAGCGAGGAAATGAGGACAGAACAAAGAACAAGGGAATGAGGATGGAGAGCGAGGGAACAAGGACAGAGTGTGAAGGAACGAGGACAAAGAGCAAGGGAACGAGGACAGAGAGCAAGGGAACAAGGACAGAATGAAGAACAAGGGAATGAGGACAGAGAGCGAGGGAACAAGGACAGAACAATGACAAAGAACGAGAGATCAAGGGTGGAGAACAAGAGATGGAGGGCAGATAACGAGAAATCAAGGGCAGAGAACGAGAGATCGAAGGCGAAGAACGAGGGATCAAGGGCAGAGAACAAGGGATCGAGAGCGGAGAACAAGGGATCAAGGGTGGAGAACAAGGGATCAAGGGCAGAGAACAAAAGATCGAGGGCAGAGAGAGGGAATGAGGACAGAACGAAGAACGAGGGAACGAAGACAAAGAGTAAGGGAACGAGGACAGAACAAAGAACGAAGGAACGAGGACAGAACGATGAACTAGGGAATGAGGACAGAACGAGGACAGAGACAAAATGAAGAACGAGGGAACAAGGACAGAATGAGGACAAAGAAAGAGAGCGAAGAGAGATGGGGGACATGAACAGTCCATTGTCTAGGAGAAGGGTCAGGATGAGGAAACGAGACCTCCAAGCTTCCTCGAAAGCAGAGGGTGGCTCCTGGACCACCACCGGAGCAGAGAGTGGCTCCTGGACCACCACCGGAGCAGAGGGTGGGACCGCCGTGACCTTCTCAGGACCTGGTGGGAGCGCCGTGACCTCCTCGGGACCTGGTGAGAGCGCCGCAACCTCCTCGAGACCTGGTGGGAGCGCCGCGACTTTCACCCTATCAGAAACTCTATTCACCTCCACCACACTGTCAATGTACTCCTCCTTCAGGATTACACCTACACCATTTCTTGATTCCAACAGTTGTTTACAGATATTTGTCTTTTTGTGTAGCTATAGATCCTAATTCAAACAGTCATGATCAGCTGGTTTTGTGATTTCTTAGCCCTTATTACACTCCTGCCATCTGCTGGTGAAAATGTATTACTGTTTACTATTGTACAATTTTTTCAGAGACACTAAATCAACGCAACAGATTAAAATTTACAGCAATAAACTGAAAATCGCATAAAACAAAAGAAAATAAGATAAAATGGAAAAATATATATTTTCATTTTATCTTTTTTATTTATTTATTTAATCATAAAACATTATAAAATAACAATATAATAATTAATTAGACTTGAGCCTATTCCAAAAGGTAGGTAGGGTTGACCTTGGACAGGTCCATTACAGGGCCACACATTCACACTCACTGCTCTGGGCAATTTAGAATCAATAATCAACCTAACATACATGTTTATGGACTGTGGGAGAAAACTCGAATACCCACAGTGAACCCAAGCACAGGGAAAACTCCATACAAAGTTTTCCTGTCTGGGAATGAAACCCAGGGCCTCTTGTAGTGAGGTAATAGTGACAACCACTAAGCCACCATGGTGCCCAACATATTAACAATTACTCTATTTGCTAATATGTATAATAATTTCTAATATTATTATTAAAAATAGTAAATATAAAATACTATATTTTTTACTGTAGTTTTTTTTATATTTGTATTCTTTTAAAATCATTATATTAGTAATAAAATGTTATACAATAATAGAATAATCAATGGAATAATAATTTATGTTTTGCTTGTTTACTAACAGTAATAAATATAATTCATTATTAACTTTACTCAAAATTTGGTTTGAAAAGTCTCATTTCACTGCAGTGTAATTAAAAACCAAAATACACACTCAAAAGAATACAATTCTGCTGTTGTTCCTTTATTTTTCATTGATTCCAGTCAGAAAAATGTAAACTGAGGAATGCTCTATGGACCACTAACATCCTAACTTCCGCCCAAGCTTTTTGTGCATAATGTGTTACCACAGACTAGGAGTGTGATGAGAGAGCGAGAGAGAGAGCAAGATCTATCACAAACTGACCGGATCCACTTATTTCACCACTGATCTAAAGAATACAGCAACACACTATGACTTCATAACGTTAAAACTGATTTAAGAGGAAGCAGATTTTTTTCCACAATATGTACAGTATCACAATGGATGGTCAATGTAAAAAATAAGGGGGTCACTTTTTGTAGCAAAATATCTGTATATTTAAAAAAAGGGATCAATTCAGCGTTTTTTTCTTCTTTTTAAAAAAAAAGGAAACAGTCTATTCCACTGTTCACAAAACATCACAAGAGAAGCTAAGCAGGAGAAGTAGTATGTACTGGATGTATACATTTATACACGTTGTGGATTTTACTGAGCTTGGTGTGTCGTTGGTTAAGAAGGAGATTGTCCTCCATAGCACCAGTGACGGAGACTATTCTCCATAGCACCAGTCGTCTGTCTTCCCTCTCTTTAGCTAGGTCACTTTTAAACCTTGTTTTAGTTCATTAGTACAGTCAAATATCACAAAAATGCAAAGTGCGTTGTCGGTTGTGTCCCAAATCAGATATAAACACTGCTAGTTTGAAACACTATAGTAGTCAAATGTGTGGGGACATTCCACACTTTCCCTTTCTTTCCCTCTGTTTCTCATCCATCATTCCTCCACCCTTGCTTCCACCCCTCTTTCCCTTTTCTTTCTTTTTCCTTCCTTCATTTTTCTTTCCTTCCCACTACTCTTCCCTTTCTACTGTCCTTCCCTTTTTTATCCATCCATCCATCCATCCATCCATCCATCCATCCATCCATCCATCCATCCATCCATCCATCCATCCATCCATCCATCAGCCACCCACCTCCCTTCCTTATTTGCTCCCTCTTGTCTACTATCTGCTACAATCTCAAATAACATTTGTACAGCCAACTACACTAGACTGTGCTAGATATGATGTACAACCGCTCACTTCTTGCTGTTTTATTTCGCACTGAATCATTTCCAAGTGCAATCAACAAGTAAGAAAAAAAAAATTTTTTTTAGCTCCTACTTAAAAATTTTTTGGGAACTAGTGCAACAGAGTGCTCCCCCTTCTTTTGCTGTAATTTAGATCCAGCTCAACAGATGGTGGCTATTCGAAGCAGATGAAGGCTCTGTCTAGTAAAGCTGCTCCTCTTACTCCGTTGGGCAGCATCTGCCCAGCAAAACGGGATCTGCGAGATGGAGGAAGATGGTGACAGTTAGCTTTAAAGATCTACATCACAGTGATATATATAATTTTTTTCATCCAAACATCCGAGTCAGCAAGAATTACTAGCTTTTTACAAGAACACAATCCGATATGAATATATGTATTGTAAGGACTGGAATTTCGGAGGACCGCAATATAAGCAGGCGGTTCTTTGAAGACATTGCGAAGTATTGTTGCCCTACGCCTAGCTAAGCGATTTCTGTATCATATGTTTGGATTATCTTTGGACTTTTGACTATATGCTATGCCTTTTTGACTACTCTTTTGGAACTCGTCTTGGATTTGTTTGCCTTCCCTTTCCCCTACCCAATAAACTACGTCTTAAACTCTGCAACATGGATTCATCTCCTCTGTCTCCTACTGGCGCGTTACAGAATACTTCGCAGGAACAGGTGTGCGCTCTCACCTTGACCGCTACTGTGCAGAATCAGCCACTACAGGCTGTTTCACCCAGCTCTCCAGTGACTTCGCTTCCTAGTAAGTTCAGCGGAGACCCCAACTACTGTAGCGGGTTTATTCACCAATGCCGCATGATATTTAATGAGCAAGCAGCGCGATTCTCGTCTGAAAGCAAAAAATGCGCTTTATTAACAGATCGTGCTCTGGAGTGGGTGACGGCAGTTTGGGAGTCTGATGAGCGCTTACGCTCTTCTAGTGAGTATTTCTTTTCTCAGCTACGGGAGGTCTTTGAGCACCCAGCTGGAGGTCTCGACGTATCTACCCGACTTATGCGCTTAAAATAAGGTTTGCAATCAGCAGCAGATTATGCGATTACCTTTCGCACTTTAGGAGCGCAGGGCAGTATGAATGATGTCGCGTTGAAGGTTCTATTTAAGGAGGGACTCAGAGCCGAGCTGCAAGCAGAGTTGGTGTGTCGAGGAGAGAGTGATACTTACACTGAGTTCATTAAGCGAGCAATACGCATGGACAACCTCTTGCGCAATCACCCAGCCCCAACGCTGTCTTCACCCGCTACACCTGAGCCTTCTCTGCCCGCCTATCAAGCTGAGGGTGAGCCAATGCAGATCGGGGCGCATAAACTCGGCCAAGCTGAAAAGCAACGACGCAAACAGCTTGGGCTGTGTATGTACTGCGGACAGCCAGGTCACTTATGCGCTCAGTGCCCCGCGTTATCTCGCAGAAGTCTACCGCAAGTAAGTTCACCCGTTCATGCTGTTAATATGAATGCTGCCTTCTCTGTGAAAGTTCGCTTGCAAGATGACAATATACGAATGTACTTTCTGCTCTTGTGGACTCAGGTTCCGCACTAAATTTGGTGGATGCCCGTCTGGCTAGCGGGTTACACCTGCCCACTGAACCTTGTGACCCTCCACTTCTCATATCAGCAATAGACGGGCATGCAATCGGTTCAGCCATAACCAAGAAAACCAAATCTCTCCAAATTATTATTAATAATGTCCACAAAGAGAAGATTGTGTTCTATCTCACTCGTGCTCCAAAAACCCCCCTCATTCTGGGCTACCTGTGGTTAGTTAAGCATGACCCCGTCATCTCTTGGAAGCGAGGGCAGATTGTCCATTGGTCGCCCGGATGCACGCAGCGCTGCCTGATCAAAGCTCCTAATGTGAGCCCAGTCCTCTGTCTCACCATGTCCTTGCTCCCAAGCAATGTTCCCGCGTGTTATCTTGACTTGGCGGAAGTGTTCAGTAAGGAGGAGGCTGCTGATCTGCCGCCGCACCGTGACATAGATTGTAGCATAAACCTTTTTGAAAACGCCACACCACTCAAAGGTCGGGTTTACCCTCTTTCCAGACCAGAGATGGAGACCTTGGATCAATATGTTGAGGAGGCTCTCACGGCGGGCCACATTAGATCATCCATGTCCCATGCGGGGGCCGGGTTCTTCTTTATAAAGAAAAAAGATGGCAGCCTGCGCCCCTGTATTGATTATAGAGGACTCAACAATGTGACCATCAAGAACCATTACCCTCTACCTTTAGTGCCGTCAGCCCTGGAACAGCTTAAAGATGCCCAAATATTTACAAAACTGGATTTATGCAGTGCCTACAACCTGGTACGTATTTGAAAGGGCGACGAATGGAAGACCGCCTTTGTTACCCCAAAGGGGCACTATGAGTAGCAGGTCATGCCATATGGGCTTTGCAATGCCCCCACTGTTTTTCAAGCTTTCATAAATGATGTACTGCGAGAGTTTCTAAATGTGTGTGTCATAGTGTATATTGACGACATTTTAATCTACTCCCAGGATTAGGAGCAGCACAAGGGGCACGTCAGAGCAGTTCTCCAATGCCTGCTAGAGAACAAACTGTTTGTAAAGGCTGAGAAGTGTGAATTTCATACCTCAGAGGTAAGATTTCTGGGGTACATCATAAACAACTCCGGTATCTCTATGGAGCCAGGTCGAGTACTGGCCGTACGATATTGGCCTGCTCCATGCACAGTAAAGTAGTTACAACGGTTCCTGTGATTCGCCAATTTTTACAGACGGTTCATCAGGAACTTTAGCCACACTGCAGCTCCCTTAACCTCCCTGCTGCAAGGTAAACCTGCTAAATTAAAATGGACGGAAGCCGCCTCTAAGGCATTCGAAATACTTAAGTACAAGTTCACGTCTGCCCCCATGCTCAAGCACCCAGATCCTGGTCTTCCTTTTGTGGTGGAGGTAGACGCCAGCAATCAGGGAATCGGAGCTATATTATCACAAAGACACGGTTCACCTCCTAAGCTGCACCCTTGCGCGTACTTTTCAAGAAAGCTCACTTCGGCAAAGAGTAACTATGATGTTGGCAATAAGGAGTTGCTTGCCATTAAAGAGGCGTTATTAGAATGGAGGAACTGGTTGGAGGGTAGTGCGCAGCCGTTCACAGTGCTTACAGACCATAAAAACTTGGAATATGTGAAGGGGGCTCATCGATTGAATGCTCGTCAAGCTCGCTGGGCTTTGTTCTTCACTCGCTTTAACTTTGTTGTCACTTACAGGCCGGGGTCGAAGAATGGGAAAGCGGATGCCCTCTCACGCAGGCACGACCTGGTGGATCAGGAGGAAGGATCCAAGACTATCCTCAGCCCTAGTGTGGTGGTGGCTCTGGTGTTGTGGGACTTGGCGGAAGAGATACGTGTAGCCAGCGAACGCCAGTCTCCCCCACAAAGCACACCGCCTGGTAAGATTTTTCTGAGAAGAACCCTCGAGCAGTGTGCGCGCAGGCTAAAACACCACGTCATCTTCCCGAGGGGTTGCTACACCCTCTACCTGTTCCTGAGAGGCCTTGGTCTCACAGCTCTCGATTTTGTCACGGACCTGCTGCTCTCAGAGGGACACACAACAGTGTTAACAGTGGTAGATAGGTTCTCAAAGTTCTGCAGGCTAATCCCATTGAAAAATCTCCCTACTGCCTCGGAAACTGCTAACATATTGTTCTGCAATGTTTTCAGGGTTTATGTCCTACCTGAGGACCGCGGGCCTCAGTTCACGTCCAGAGTCTGGGCGGAGTTCTGCAAACGTCTAGACATTAATGTGAGCCTCACCTCTGGTTATCACCCACAGTCTAACGGACAGGCCGAGCATTTGAATCAGGTGTTGGGAGGCTATCTTCGTACATACTGCTCAAAAGAACAACAGCGCTGGAGCGAGTTCTTGCTTTGGGCTGAGTATGCACAAAATTCCCTTCGACTGGTTTAACGCCCTTCCAATGTGATCTAGGGTACCAGCCTCCTCTGTTTCCCTGGACTGGAGAGCCATCCTGTGTGCAGTCAGTGGAGGACTGGTACCAGCGCAGATCTCAGACTTGGGAACGTGCGCATGTAAGATTGCAAAGGGCTGTCTGCGAGCAGAAGCAACGCGCTGATAAATGTCAAAGTCCGGCACCTAAGCCCGGGCAGAGAGTGTGGCTTTCTACTCAGCACTTAAGGCTCAACCGTCCCTGCAGGAAGCTCAGTCCTAAATACATCGGTCCTTTCAAGGTCGTGCGGCAAATTAACGAGGTATCGTACAGACTTCAATTACCGGGGCACATGCGTATTAACCCAACTTTCCATGTTTCCCTCCTGAAGCCCTATGTGCCCTCAGTCAACCCCGGTGACCCCCAGCAGGAACTGCCAGCACCCATTGAGTTGGAGGAGGGGCTGGCTTACACAGTTCGGGAGATCCTCAGCTCTAGACGGAGGCGAGGTGGACTACAGTACCTGGTGGACTGAGAAGGTTATGGTCCAGAGGAGCAATCCTGGGTGCAGGCATCGGACATTCTCGACCCCTCACTGCTACAAGAGTTTCATGCCCGACACCCTGAGCTTCCCGGCCCTCGTCCCAGGGGGCGCCCTAGACGACCGCCAGGAGGCGTTCCTAGGGGAGGGGGTACTGTAAGGACTGGAATTTCGGAGGACCACCTGCAGAGGGCGCCCTCGCCCGAGTTTTAGCAGTCCGCTTCCAGTTTCAGAGAGTAGGGCGTGGCCCACCTATATAAGCAGGCGGTTCTTTGAAGACATTGCAAAGTATTGTTGCCCTAGGCCTTGCTAAGCAATTTCTGTATCATATGTTTGGATTATCTTTGGACTTTGACTATATGCTATGCCTTTTTGACTACTCTTTTGGAACTCGTCTTGGATTTGTTTGCCTTCCCCTTACCCAATAAACTACGTCTTAAACTCTGCAACATGGATTCATCTCCTCTGTCTCCTACTGGCGCGTTATATGTATATTAATTATTTCATATATTTCACTTCATTTAATCACTTACATTCATCCCATAATGAAAAATGACCAGGGCCCAGCAGTGGCAATTTTCTGGGAGTGGAACCCAAATTTCCCTAAATTTTAATTCATTTACTTAATTTTTTTCTGTTCTATTAATATGTCACAAAATCACAAATCATAACCATAGATTATCCAAAAACATTTGACTGCAGATCTGAAAGACGTGTGAGGGTTTGAGATAAATAAAATTTCAATTTAAGTCCTTTACACTGAATAACTTGTGAAATCTTGCATCTGAAAAGAAATGAAATCTTGCATCTGCACAGCTGTTGATTACTGACTCAGATTTTATATTTTTGCATGCATGTCATAAAACATTTTCCGAACAGAAAATAAAATTCTTAAAGAACCTGTAGATGTCATGCTGAAAATTTTATTTAGTAATGGAAGTCCTCGGAGTGGGTGGGGTCACAGAAGAATCGTGAACCGCGCTTGGCTGATCGTGCAGTAAAGGGGACGGTCTTCAACACTGTAGCAAAACAACATCCAGTAACAACACATAACAAATAACTTAGATGTGTTTCAGCAATAATTGTTTTGAACAAGATTTTTTACACCTAACCTTTCTATCGGATCAGCATATCTTATTATGCAGTAACATTAATAGCATGCACTTGGTAACTAGGGCGTCAGTAGAGTGCTAGCACAACTTGTACATGGCTTTGGATTTACATACTAATCGAGCCACACCTGTAATTATGTCTTCGATGGCGCCATCTTTTCCCTCGTAGACGTGCCGGCTGTCCTTGCCTTGCCTCTTCCTAAGCTCGGAAATCAGTTCCTGCTGCTGTCTTTTGCCTTTGTGCGAGGGAGACTTGCGTGTAGGAGAAAGATATAAACATTAATTTATAAGTACACAGATGCACTATATGGCACAAATATTTGTAAACATCTTATTGTTTCTTTTCTAAAGAGTTTCAGCATAACAATTAGTCGTAAACACACAATGTTGTATGGTTACAATTAAGCTCATGTGGTTGGTTCACTGCCACACCAAATGTTATGAAAACTTTTTTGTTAAAGGTAGCAAATGATTTTAAAAAATGTATGAAAATCAATGATTGAGCTGGATCTTTAAGTATCTTTCTCTAAAAAAATTGCATCACAAGATTCTTAATGCTGAATATTGACTGAAACCTACCTGCTGATTCTCCTGCTCCTCCATCATGGCCTCCTGTTCCATGAGCTTCTCCATCATTAGCAGCTCCTGTCTCTTTCTCTGCTCGTTCTCATCATCTGCTTGCTGAGGAAGATGAGATTACCAGACTGTTATCGTTGTCAAAGTGTTATTTCATGCAGAAAAAAAGGTAAACAGTATTTTAAACATTTTAAACATTTTTTTTTTATTTTTGTACTTCTATAGCATTAAAATACTTTTTTTGTTAACCAGGTAAATGTTATAAATTAACACAGGGGCATTGAGTCTTCATTGATCATAGGCATGAGCGTGTGTGTGTGTGTGTGTGTGTGTTGTCCTGTGATGCACATGCAAACTGTCAAGGGGTACACAGTCTTTCAGAGAACTGGGACAGGCTCCAGAAGAATCCCATGACCCCGAATTAGGGAATAAACAAGTATAAAAGATGAATAAATGAATGGAAATATTTTACAATTTATTATACCATAAAAAATTTGTACATGTTACTGTACATGCCCCACCACTTCTACGCCAGTAACCACATTAATATTCAAGGAGGCGCTATTCTAGTAATGGCGCGGATTATTGTTCGTGGGACGGTTCTATTTTCGTGTTTTCAGAGGAAATATTCCCAAGTCCTGTTCCTAGTTCTGAGTCCTGTTCCGAGTTCAGTAAAGTATCTGTAGAGCAGAGTTAATGTGCAGTTTTGTTTTAGTTTCATTATTGAGTGTACGTGTTTAAGTTGTACTATCTTTAATAAAGCGTGCTCTCTCAATTTGGATCTCTTTTCTACTTTAACCGTGACAGTACACAGGCTAAATGGTACTAAAGAACTGGTAGTGCAGTGTCTAATGTGTTAATATTAGGGTTTGATTTCCATCACAGACTAGTTACCGCTGCTGGGCCTCTGGGCAAGGCCCTTAAACCCTAATTGTTCAGTTGTATAAAAGAATTAAATATTAGTCACTGTGGAAAAGGGTGTCTGCAAAATTCTTGAAAATGTAAATGATGAATTTGCAAATACCAAATACTTTTTAGGTTTTGCCTCAGACTCACCCTGTAGGCCTTTACAAAGCGCACAAATACTGGGAAGAAGACAGAAGGCGGCATGGTTTTGGGGCTTTCGCCGAAATACTTCACAACTTCATCAAAGGCATCCTGTTTGATATACACACAAATAATATGAACAGACTGTTTCTCATTTGTAGGGACTTGTACTGAGGACATTTATGTCTAATACAGATTGCATTTGCAAGGAAAACATACATTTTTCATTTTTCAATTTAGCGTCATTTTCTGTCAGTAGATTTTTTTTAATGTTTAACTACATACAGAAAGTTAAAGTTGCTCTCTGTTACTGATGACAATAGTCCACATAGCTGGATCAGTAGACTACAAGCAGGGAGAAGGGTTTGTGTTGGAAAGTGTAGCAATAGGGCAAACAACAGCTACAATGTAGGCTACCAACAGCTGACCATTTGAACAATCAGAAATTAATAATATAACATGGTGCAATAGACCTGCATTCCCACTAGGGGGCCTCTTTCCATGTTACACTGTATATGCTTATATGTCATAATTTCAAACTACATAGTACAAACTGTACAGTATTGATAGTTTCTATATTTGTTACATGTTAGTGGTGAAAATTAAATAGTCCCACTGATGGCCCATGTACAAAACGCATTGCTACCACTGCTAAAGGTTTGATTTAGGTCTCTGCATCTATAAGTACCTGTTGATCTAAAATCAAAATCTTTTTTCAGTACCTGTGAGATTCTTGCATCATCTTGTAGTTTTTTCAGCCTGCTCTCGTTGTGGTGGATAAAGTCCTTGAGCAGCGTGTTGTGGCCATGCATGCTGCATTCACGACGAGTCAGATCCATCCCCCTCTGCAGCTCTCTTACATCCAGCAGAACATTTTCCAGAGAAACTAGGAAAAATTGCAAGGATTTAAAACTACCAATCAAACACAGGAATACTATGGATGAATATTAATTTGATTGGTGTACCCCTGCCTTTCATCCTATGTGTGCTAAAATAAGCTCCAACAGACCTTGTGATGCTGAATTATGGAATAAGTGGGTTGGATGATCAATTAATGAATGTTCAAACTGATGTCCCACACTCAAGCACAACACTGAACTTACTAGAAGAGTGAACCTTCATCCAATAGCAAAAATAATTCTGGAAGAAGATGTTGAAAATCACATGTGTTTGTGTTGCTCAGGTGACCAAAAACTTATATATGGCAATATAGTGTATGTGTGGTTCCGCAATGGACTGGCGACCTGTCCAAGGTGCTCCCCTGTCTTTCGCCCCTGTGACCCCGAATTAGGGAATACGCAGGTTAGAAGTTGAATGAATGAATGAATTATTGAATGAATGATTATCAAAAGTTGCAACAGATGGCACAAGCACTTCTGCCATTTATTAGCGTGACTTGGAACCTGCTCATGAATACTGATTTGTAAACTGTAACATTCATGACAACATCTGCATTCTTTAACATTCTACATTTTGTCTATGCTTTTTTTACATACACAAACACTTCTAGAAACTTACCAGCGGCAGCTTTCTCTACATAATGAAGTTCATTGTAGAACATGCTTACGACAGCATATTTCTCTCTCACCACATTAGCAATGTAGTGCAAAAGGGTCTGCTTCCTGTCTGTAGACTTGGTTTCCAGTAGCTAGAATTGAAAACAAATAAAAAGTATAAAATGATGACAAAAGCTATGTGTTGTAAAAATCTTTACTAATTAAAAAAATAACATCAATTATACAGTACAAATGGCAATGTGCAATATTGTGCATAAACAATGGAAGTTCACAAGTTTGTCATCCGTCCATGACATCCGGCAAGTTCCCTTGCTGAATAAACAATAACTTTTATTTCTGGCTAAACCCACATTTTCCCAAGGAAATTTAATAATGTTGTACTAATTTCAATGGCAGTTGTATGAGTACAGGTAAGTGTGTAAAATTTTATCAGATTGCTGCCACTGAACATGTCAAATTAGCGATCAAAAACAAGAGATTTGTATGATTTCAGGATTCTTTTAGAATTTCAAATTTGTTTTAGACAACCAAATCATGTCTGAAATGGCACTGTGTAATCGTGACTGACTTAATTAAGGATTAAACGGGTACAGAAGATGAAAGAATGAATGTAAGTAGCAGATGACTGCAGACTTACCAGATCTAAACTTTGAAGCTTGAAGCCATACACAGCACCTCTCTTACTGCTGTTCATGTAGTTTCCCAGAGCCAAAATGATCTAAAAATGACAAATTGTATGAGATATTGTTTAGACTAAGATAAGAAATATTTGGTTATATTCTACATTAGTACACAGTACTAATTACACAGTTCAACTCACTTCAAGGATCTTCTTCAACTTCTGGGAGGATTTAATGGACACTGAGGCAGCAATGATTGCATGAAGTTGCTAGAAACCAGAGGATGTAAAAATGAATAATTGTTAAACTCTAGGATACATTCATTCAAGGAGGTCTGATGGTGCCTATCCCAGCACACATAGGGCGAGAGGCAGGGGTACACCCTAGACAGTTCACCATTCCGTGCACATAGACAAACAACCACTCACATGCACATTTACTCCTATGGGCAATTTTGACACACCAATCAACCTAATGTGCATGTTTTTTTGATTGCGGGAGGAAACCGGAGTACCCAGAAGAAACCCACACAAGCACGGAGAGAACATGTAAACTCAGCTCAGAAAGATCCCACTACACCACTGCACCGCCCCTTTAGGAAACATTACCTACATATTCTTTTCTCTTGCATGTATTTGCATTATACTTTCTCTGTTGCAACTTTCATCTGTTTTAACTTCCAACTTTCATTGCTCCGTCTACAAACATCAACATGTTAGTGTGGTGATTAATTGGAGAAGATATAATTAGACTTGGGGGCACAATGGCATAGTGGTTAGTATGGTTGACTCATAGGAAGAAGGATCAATTTCCGGGGTCTTTCTATGTGGAGGTTGCATGTTCTCTGGGTACTCAGATTTACTCCCATAGCCCAAAAACACATACATTAGGTTGCCTGAAGGACCTCTAACGGGACCGAAGGGGCCTGAGGGACCTCTAAGGGGGCCGTAGGGGCCAGAGGGACCTCTAAAGGGACCGTGGGGGCCGGAGGGACCTCTAAAGGGACCGTATGGGCCGGAGGGACCTCTAAAGGGACCGTAAGGGGCCGGAGGGACCTCTGAAAGGACCGTAGGGGCCGGAGGGACCTCTGAAAGGACCGTAGGGGCCGGAGAGACCTCTGAAAGAACGTAGTGGCCGGAGGGACCTCTGAAAGGGCCATAGGGGTCGGAGGGACTTCTGAAAGGGCCGTAGGGGCCGGAGAGACCTCTGAAAGGGCTGTAGGGGCCTCTGGAAACTCTGAAAGGGCCGTAGGGGCCTCAGGAAACTCTGAAAGGGCCGTAGGGGCCTCAGGAAACTCTGAAAGGGCCGTAAGGGCCTCAGGAAACTCTGAAAGGGCCGTAAGGGCCTCAGGAAACTCTGAAAGGGCCATAGGGGCTTCAGGAAACTCTGAAAGCTCGGTAGGTCAGAGAGGGACCCAGGAGAGACAGAGAGGGACCTTGGAGGGACAGAGAGGGACCCTGAAGGGACGGAGAGGGACCCTGAAGGGACGGAGAGGGACCCTGAAGGGACGGAGAGGGACCCTGAAGGGATGGAGAGGGACCCTGAAGGGATGGAGAGGGACTCTGAAGGGACAGAGAGGGACTCTGAAGGGACAGAGAGGGACTCTGAAGGGACAGAGAGGGACTCTGAGGAAAGCACAGGGGACTCAAAAGAAAAAAGTCCTGGTGTCGATGAAGACTCAGACGATGACGAAGATTCAAAGGGCTCTGGCAAAGACGAACCCTGCTGACTAAGACCCCTCGCTTGACCGAACAGCCTAGTTCGCTTACGGGGCCCCAGCTGCACGTCCAGTACATGTGACAGCAGGCGGGGTCGCAGCCTCCATCACCTCACCACGACCACTGTAGCACCCATCGAGTGTGACAGATGGGATGTGAGCCTCCACGCAGCCTGGTGAAAGCACAGCGGGCTCAGATGCAGACACAGCGGGCTCAGATGCAGTCACAGCGGGCTTAGATGAGGAAAGAGTCTCAGAAACCCAGTGCAGAAAGCGCATTATATCCACGGGTTGTTGCCAGTATACATCCCATATAGATGCTATCGCCAGTAATGCCTTGTCGTTTAACAAAGGTAAAAAAACCCTCACATTTACTCTTTTCTGAAGGAAACAGACGAGCGCATGAGAAATACCAGCGACTTTGAGCAACGAAGGGTAGACATAGATCCGGCTTGCCGTTATATCTGCCTGGGGGCTTTGGGTGCTTACCCTTTGGTGTTAGCAGGCGTGCGAGGATGTTAGCCGGTTCGGTTAGCGAACGGATGGCTAGCGAGTGCAGCCTGTTAGCAGCGACCAGCAGATTAGCCTCAGTAGCATCGAAGGCTAACGCTTGCGATGCTAGACGCGCTGACAAAAATGTCCGGGCTAAACAGCTTAATGAATAGCTCCATCACCTTGTTCCTTCCTACTGGATCAGCAGTAGGTGGGTGATTCTGTAACGGCGGCGTGAGCGAAGAGAAAGCAGCCGGATCCATGATGCAGTGAAGGGTGAAGTTTATTAGTGCTCAAGTGGGTGCAGATGTATATATAGTGAACACACTAAACACAAATAAACAAAACACGAGGACAAGACAATAACAGCTGAACACAGTGACACTAAACATACGTGGGAAGAGTACACAAGTCCGAAATATCCAAAGTTGACACGAGAGTCAAAACATCCAAAAACACCATACATCCTCAATCACCCACACCTGTGCTCACCGGCGCGTCATCTTAAATATTGCGTCATCGCCCTGATAACCTAGTTGCCAGGACGACGACGCCAAACATGTCCGTAATGTTTTACGGCCAATGCAGCGAGGGGGGTGGAGCCTCGTCAGTTGACGATGCGCGAGGGGCGGAGCCCAGATCGCCGCCTTACAATTGGTGATTCTAAATTTCCCATAGGAGTGTGTGTGGTGGTTTGTCTATGTGTTTGTCTATGGGTGTTCGTCTACGGGTGTCCCTACCTTTCACTCTATGTGTGCTGGGATAGGTTCCAGCAGACCACCGTGACCCAGAGTTAGATAAATGATGAATGAATGAATTATGATTGACATTTACAGCATTTTCCAATTCACAGTCTAGCACCATAGCAACTGAGTCACCACTTCCATCAACAAAACAATTTTCCAAGATTAGAAACAAACACAGAATTTAGATTTTTTTTTTAATTTTACTGACTTATTTTTTATGTATATATCTAGTTAACCTAATTCCCATCATTCTAAATTATATCCATTTTATTTATATCATAATATCTTTTTTGATGTCCCTAGAGTCAAATTCCGTGTCCAGGGATTGGGTCGTCAAGGACCCGTCTTTGACCGCCACCCAATCCACAATGCACCGGCCCCTTAAGGTCCCTCCTGCAGGTGGCGAGTCCACAGGAGGTCGGCCCCACGTCACTCCTTTGGGCTGAGGCCGGCCGGGCCCCGTGGGATAAGACATAGCCACTAGGCGCTTGCACACGAGCTCCAACCCCAGGTCTGGCTCCAGGGTGGGGCCCCGGTTGCACCATACCGGGTGACGTCCCTGGCCTTGTTTTTACATTACTCATAAGGGGTAGATTGGACTGCGCTTTGTCTGACCTGTCCCGTAGGACCTGTTTCTCTTGGGAGACCCTACTGGGGGCATGTAGCCCCTGACAACATAGCTCCCACGATCCTTCAATAATAATGATAAGCCGGAAGTAAGGGATGCAGGCTGAAAAAGGAGTCCTATCGATCCTGGTTGGCTTGTGGGACCCCTGAAACAGCTGGGGACATTGTTGGGCTATGGAAGGAATACTTTGAGTATCTCCTTAATAACATCAATACAACTACCACCTCTTCCTTTGAGGAAGCAGAGACGAGGGGCTCGGATGTGGACTCATCCATCACCCAAGCTGAAGTCACTGAGGTAGTCAAAAAGCTCCATGGTGGCAAGGCACCAGGGGTGGATGAAGTTTCTGGATGTTGTGGGGCTGTCTTGGCTGACATGCCTCTGCAACATCGTGTGGCGGCTGGGAACAGTGCTGCTGGACTGGCAGACCGGGGTGGTGGTCCCTTTTTTTAAGATAGGGGACTGGAGGATGTGTTCGAACTACGAGGGGATCACACTCCTCAGCCTCCCTGGGAAAGTCTATGCCAGGGTACTGGAGAGGAAAATTTGTCCGATAGTCGAACCTCAGATTCAGGAGGAACAATGTGGTTCGTTGTTAAGGGCTATCCTGTCCCTGTATGACCAAAGTAGAAGCTTGGTTCGCATTGCCGGCAATAAGTTCTCAGTGCGTGTTGGACTCAGTCAGGGCTGCCTTTTATCACCGGTCCTGTTAATTATCTTTATGGACAGGATTTCTAGGCGCAGCCAGGGTCAGGAGGGAGTCAGGTTTGGGGACCACAGGATTTCATC
>JAOTRA010000009.1:1195382-1210760 GCA_026260255.1 Pseudolaguvia tuberculata | reverse complement strand
GATAAGATCCCGAATACAGGCGGCTGAAATGAGTTTCCTCCGCAGGGTGGCTGGGCGCTCCCTTAGAGATAGGGTGATAGCTCGATCATCCGGTAGGAGCTAAGAGTAGAGCCACTGCTCCTCCGCATCAAGAGAAGTAGCTGAGGTGGTTCGGGCATCTGTCACAGATGCCTCCCGGACCCCTCCCAGGAGAGGTGTGTCAGGCATGTCCCACCGGGAGGAGGCCTAGAGGAAGACCCAGGGCTCGCTGGGACTCGCAGGACTATGTCTCTCGGCTGGCATGGAAACGCCCGGAAGAGCTGGAGGAGGTGTCTGGGGAGAGGGATGTCTGGGCATCCCTGCTTGGACTGCTGCCCTCGTGAGCCGGTCCCGGATAAGCGGTTGGAAAATGAGATGAGATCTTTTCTTTTCACGTTTCCACAATGTAACAACTTTATCTTTTTCTATCTGTCACTTAAAAGCACTATAAAAATAAAATTGAATTGAACTTACTGGAGTGAGCATATGCAGACTGTCATTAAAGTTGCCCATGAAAGCCATGATGGTCATCCTCTGCGGCAGCCTTTCGATCTTGCTGAACATCATCATGAAGCGATCCTCATCTGTCAGTTCCACTAGAGGCCGCCGTTCCCTCTCATACTGACGAAGTGTCTTCACCTCTGCTTCGGTGGGCAGGAAGCGCATCAGACACTCAGCGAAATCTACAGGCACTGTGCGCAGGTCAAACCTGAGGATCAACGAACAGGACGCGATGTAACTGTGAACTACATTTACAGCATTTGGCGGACGCCCTTATCCAGAGTTACTTAGATCACAACAATTGTGGGTTAAGGGCCTTGCAGTGGAACCCAGCAGTGGCAATTTGATGGGAAATAAACACTGAAATCAAATCTGAGCAAATAGGGTAAGAAAATGTGAATATTTTCTAAAGACCTAACAACCCTTTGGCTATCTACCTACCTACACCAACCCCACCTAACCACTAAGATTATGGGACATGCCAACAGATAACAGCACAAAGCTGCATGCTTCTAACATGATTTTTAGCATATTATGGTAATTCCACATCCATAGTGTAGCTAAACAGCATTGGATGGTGGTGTGTAGAATGGCTTTGGAGGTTAATAAGAAGAGGAAGAGAAAGAAGTCATAAAATGAATTGAATGGTGGAAGCTAAAGGAAGATGATTCAGGGAGGAGGTCAGAAAGGTCTGGAAAGGGAAAGGAAGACAAAGGGATGTGGTAGTGGAATGTGGACGTGCAGGAATGCATAAGGAGAAAGAGCTTTGCAAAAAAGAATTGGGATCGGCAGAGGGATGAGAAAAGTATGTAGGAATATAAGGAGATGAGGCAACAGGTAAAGAGGGAGGTGGCAAACGCTAAGGAAAAGGCAAATGAGCTGTATGAGAAGCGGAACACTAAGGAGAGAGAAAATTATTTGTTGGCCAGGCAGTGAGACAGAGCTGCGAAGGATGTACTGCAAGTTAGAGAGATAAAGGATACAGATGGAAATACGTTAGTATTTTCAGCAGCTGATGAATGATGAGAATGAGAGAGAGAGAAGGTTGGATGATGTGGAGATGGTGGAACAGGAAGTGGAGAGGATTAGTAATTCGGAAGTGAGAGCAGCTATTAAGAGGATGAAGAGTGGAAAGGAGGTTGGACCAAATGACATTCTAGTAGAAGCATGGAGATGTTTAGGAGAGATGGCAGTGGAGTTTCTGACTGAATTGTTTAACAGGATTTTGGAAGGTGAAAGGATGCCTGAGCCATGGAGAAGGAGTGTCCTGGTACCGATTTTTAAGAATAAGGGAGATGTGCAAGCGTGCAGTAACTACAGGGGAAGAAAGTTGATCAGTCACACCATGAAGTTATGGGAAAGAGTAGTAGAATAAAGACTGAGGGGAGAGGTAGCCATCTGTGAGCAACGGTATGGTTTCATGCCAAAGAAGAGTACTACAGATTCTTTCTTTGCTTTGAGTATGTTGATGTAGAAGTATAGAGAAGGCCAGAAGGAGTTGCATTGTGTGTTTGTGGATCTGGAGAAAGCGTACGACAGGGTTCCAAGACAGGAGTTGTGGTATTGTATGAGGAAGTCATGTGTAGCAGATAAGTATGTAAGGGTGGTGCACAACATGTATGAGGACAGTCTGACAGCAGTGAGGTGTGCAGTAGGAATGTCGGACTGGTTCAAGGTGAAGGTAGGATTGCATCAAAGATCGGCTCTGAGCCCTTTCTTGTTTACAGTGGTGATGGACAGGTTGACAGATGAGGCAGACAGGAGTCTCCATGAACGATGATGTTTACAGATGATATTGTGATTTGTAGTGAGCGTAGAAGAGTTGAGGATGTTGAGATTTTCATTGGGAGTGACGAGGATGGACAGGATTAGAAATGAGGTCATTAGAGAGACGTGGGACGTTTTCGAGACAAGGTGAGGGAGACTAGGTTGAGATGGTTTGGACATGCAGAATAGTGGTAGACGAATGCTAGGGAAGGAGGTGCTGGGCAGAAGAAAAAGAGGAAGACCAAAGAGGAGGTTTATGGATGTGGTGAGGGAAGATATGCAGGTACTTGGGATGAAAAGGGACAGATGTAGAGGAAAGGGTAATGTGGAGAAGAGCAATCTGCTGTGGTGACCCCTAACAGGAGCAGCCGAAAGGGGAAGAAGAAGATGGTAATTCCACATGCATAATGTTATATATAATATACAAACTTTAATAAACACAAAAGAATTGTAATGCAATGCAAAGACATTAACTCACGACTGAATTGCTTTGCAGATCTCCTCAGGACTCTTTCCTGCTTTCCGTAGGGTGATGGCCAGGTTCTTGGCCCTATTGGCCTCCAAGAGTGACACTTTACTGGGGCCCTTCTGTGGAGCCTTCTGCTTGCTCATAGTCATATCCACTGAAGGACCTTGTGCTTTGGTCTTAAACATCTCCTCAAACTCATCCACATTTAGATCCTAATAATTAGAAATCCATGAAAACATGACAAATAATTTGTGGCCTTTTCCTATTAATTTGAATATGAAACTTAAGATGGAAATGTATTAGTCTTTTTCCAGGGAACAAAATAAATAAATGAAAAAAACTTACACAAAGTTTGTTATTAATTCCAAAATAAGATTTTTTCCTCCATTAAACCACAGATAGCAGCACCTCGAATTCACTTTCTGTAAAGTTTTGTTTATAGCTTGCTTTTGCCATTGTTTGTACATTGCCGTATTTTCCATATATAAAGGCGCATCTGATTATAAGGTGCTACATCAATGAACGGGTATATTTTCATACATTTTCATACATACACCGCACCGGATTATAAGGCATATTAAGCAGTGGTGTAGAGGGGATTTTAAAAGAATTGCGTGTCCCACAAGAAACGATTGAGATACCGGACTTTTACACCTAGGGACTGAACCAGGACTAAACCAGTCAGTAAGCACAACCAGAATTAATAAATAAGGCGCTATGAATTATAAGGCACACTGTTGATTTTTGAAAAAATTTAAGGATTTTAAGTGCACCCTATAGACTGGAAAATTTCTGGTCTGCTGGAGCCTATTTACGTTACGTGGACTGGTCACTAGTGCATCACAGGGCCACACACTACACACACTCACTTCAATGGGCAATTTAGAATCAGCAATCAATCTAATGTACATGATTTTGGACTGTGGGAGGAAACAAGAGTACATGCAAACTCCTCACCTTCGAACACTCCTCACCTTCGAACCTTCTGGCTATGATTGTGCTAACCACTATGCCACTGTGACACCCAACTTACTATATATTCAGATAAATTTATGACAAGGTAATTGTGTGCACACAATTTCACATTAATTGGGATGTACAATGAGAATATGTGTGGGATTCTCTGTACACAGAGATATATACATTACATTTTTAGTGACATTTACAACTTTGTCTTAGTACTAATTTAAGGCATCTTTGTACATGAGACGCCATATATCTTATTACCTCCAGAATCTTTTCATCGTCAATCTCATTAAAAACGGTGCCATTGATTTGATTAGGTTTCAGAGCCACCCAGTTAAAAACCGGCATCCGGAACTTGGTCTTGATTGGCTTCTTAATCTTCACCGCTGCAATGGGAAAAAAATATGCAAATGTAAACCTCAAGCAGCTGCCATTTAATTAGACGACAGAAACACAATAATATAATTTAGAGTGTATGTCCACAAGAAATACACCCAGCAGAGATCACCAAAAAAAGAGGCAACCTACAGAAGAGCTTGATTGGTCCATCTTTGAGCGCAGGAGAAAAAAGAAAAGTAGATAAAAAGCAGAAAACTTTAGAGAGTAATAAAAAACAGCAAAAAATACAATCCAGCTAAAAAAAGCTAAAACACTAGCAGTGAAAAGAAAGAAAATAAATAGGGTAAACAACAGATTAATTCATTTAGCAGAAACAAAAATGGCTATTTTCAGAAGTAAAACTTCAAATGCATCAAACTGAGGCTAAATCTATAGTACATACCTGTTAGACCAGAGTTGAATATTACAGTGGGTGTGCCACAGCCAGGTAGGGGAGGGGCTACAGGGGGAGGAGGTGGGGGTAATGTAGTGGATATCTCAATGGCTTGCCCAAAGGGAGGAGGTGGAGGAGGGGGTGGAGGTGGAAGAGCAGCAGCAACAGCTGACGGTCCGTTCAGCACTGTGTAATGAAACAATTAATATATCCGTTACAATAATACAGTAACATCCAGTTCAATGGCTGATACAGGATTCTTAACTTACAAGAAGAATCAGAAATGGGTGGAGGAGGAGGCGGTGGAGGGGGTGGAGGTGGAGGAGGAGGTGTGGCTGTCCTCCTTATGGTTCCGGCTTGTGACGTAGAGACATATGAGCAGCTGGCACCTGCGCCAGCCTGGACGATGGCATCGGGGCAAGGTGAGAGAGGCATGGGCTGAGGAGGAGAGGGCAAAGGAGATGTTTCTCCTTCACCATCACCTTCTTCTCTCACTTGGATCTGCAGACTACCACGCCGCTCCAACTCGTGTATCTTTTTCTCTAGCCTGCACTGCTTCTGGATGGCTTCATCTTTTTCACGCACCGTACGTCTAAGCGAGTGCACCTGGGAGCTGACGTCCCTGTACATAGTCTGGATCACAGAAAACATAGTCACAAAGTCTGTTCCCACTGCTAGGCCCCTGAGCTGGGCCCTTAACATTCAACTGCTCAAATCAAGAAAAAAAAACACCATTCTAATTGGAAGTTGCTCTGGGTAAATGCTAATTAACATCAATATTTATCATTTAAAATTGTTGTTTTTATTAGGGAAGTGGTAGCCTAGTGGTTAAGGCGTCGGACTAATACCAGAAAGACCGGGAAGCAACCACTGTGGGCCCTTGAGCAAGACCCTTAACCCCCAATTGCTCAGTTGTAAAAAAAAAAAAAAAAAAAAAGATAAAAGCGTCTGCCATATGCCAAACTGTAACTGTAATAAATTTAATTATTGTGATAGATATACTGGATAAAAACACCATGTATTTTTAAAGGTTTCTAATGCATTCTTTCGTTCATTCATCTTCTTGCCTGCTTATTCCATAATTTGGGGTCACAGGGTCTGCTGGTGCCTATCCCAGCTCACATAGGGCAAGAGGCAGGGGTACACCCTGGACGGGTCACCAGTTTGTCATAGGGCGTTTTCTATTGCAGTTTGTTTAAAGTTTAAGCTCTCACCCGGAGGGAATCTAGCTCTTTGTTCTTCTGCATCAGCTGCTTTTCCAGCTCCACGATCTTAGACATGGCCTCGTTTTCCATGTCCAGCAGCTTGTCAGTCATCTTGCAATAAAAAGAAACATTGCTGGCATTAACAAACAATACAGAGAAAGAATTAAATCTAGAGAGTAAAAAATACATTAATATTAGACTTATCTGACCACTTATGTGATAACTATAACTGATATAATTTGATAACTCAATTTGATTCAATTCAGTTTCATTTGTATAGTGCTTTTTACAATGGTGATTCCTATAAAGCAGCTTTCCACAATCAAGGATAATTAGAAAACTGAATAGATAAATAGTCAGTTTTGTCCCTGATGTGAGCCTTAACCATAACTTGAATGGTTAAAAATCTGAGTTGTTCATTAAGCCACAAAAATGACCAGAATAAACTTGGGTTCAAAGAAACATTTCACTATAAATTGTACACACAGTAATAACCATGTGTGTCACAAAAATAGGGCATACAACAAATACAATGAATATAGAAAAAGTGCTTTACTATTGTGCAAAAGTATGCACTTATTACATACAAAGTTCCAGCATTTACATTAATTTATAGGTCAAATCTATTCTCGTTACTATGCTTATAATGTAGCCTAGTCGTTCATTCACAGTACATTTATACTATTAAATGACTGGTAGAACTAAAGACATCATCACACATGATCATGGGAAAAAATATAAGTATAAGCTTGGGTTGATTTCTCATGTGTCATGTAATGCAAAATGGAGTTGAAGTTAATTGAATTGTGTTTCACATACATATCTATATAGCTAAGAGTGTGGGGATGCCTTACCAACACACAGTCTAACTAGTTTGGTTAGAAAGTGTCCTGATATATACTTTAATGTGTAAAAACACATACAAATGTTATGGTCAGTTGTCCTAAAATTCTATCTATTTAAGAAAATAATAAAAAGGTGTATAGCTTAGATCTGTTCTTCATACATGTGACAAACTTTCTTCTAATTCCTCCACACGCTCCAGAGCTGCATTTTTTGTCTCGGCATCTTCCAGTAGCGTGCCCACGTCGAAAAGGTTATCCAGGTATGCCTGGATCTGCACCTGGAGCTTATCACTCTCTGTGTGCTTTAGTCTCTTGATATGAACACACAAAAATGAAAAGAGTTTTAGTATCTAGGCCTGGTTTTTACCAACCATATAAGGAGGGGCGGGCCCAGAATTCAAATTCAACAAATTTTTAACTAATTTTTTTAACAAATATATACAAATATGGGGTTCGATATGGGGATCTTTCTGTGTTTGCATGTTCTTCCTGCGCTTGCTTGCTACCTGGAGCCCATATTGTTCAAGACTTTATATTTGAAAAAGATCATGGAGGCCTATCTCAGCACAAATAGGACAAGAGGCCGGGGCCTGGGCAGCTCACCAGTCCATTACAGAGCCACACATAGAGGAATTAATGAATTATAGTTATTGCTATTATTTACAATATCAAGATTTGTAGTCGTGCTAAATATTTTCCTTCATTAATGTTCACAAAATATTGCTTCTTCATTGACTGAATAGTTACCATAAATGGTCACAATAAAAACTAAAAACCTTTATTCAATATGGCCACTCCCATTTTTTTAATTGTGACAAAAAAAGTATTAGACTTAATAAAAGTGTCTTACTTCCAGATAATCATCCAGTGCCAGCTTGGTGAAGTCATACTGTAGGTGAACTCGAAAATTCATGTCTTCTACAGAGTGCACAACAATGTTGATAAACTGCATGCAAGCCACCTACAGAGCAGCAGCGCAAATCATTAGTGGTACAAATAGACAAAGAAAGCCATTAGGATGAAAGTGTTTTTACATTAACCAACCATGAAATCAATATTGTTGTCTTCATTTTTAAAATCCTCCATTAGCTTCTCAAACCTCTGGGACTCTGAACAAACCTAGAAGATTAAAAAAGAAATCAGATAAAACAAAAAAGCTCATTAGATACTAATTATGAACTCAAAAGCTAACACAAACAACACTACATTAATAAGTGAAGTAAATATGGATTAAATAGATATGACTAAAGTCAGTGGTTCAAGTACCTCTTTGAAATGATCGAAAGCAGACAGGATGATCTCGTGTCCTCCTCTTACAAGACACACAGCAGCCAGCAGCTCCAGAACCAAAGCTTTGGTCCTATCAAGCAAATCAGAAATAATTACGACGTTTCTATTTTAGATACCATTCTTTTTTAGCTATCTCTATATTTCTAGATAGAAAAAAATCAGTAAAGCATGGAGTAAGTCAGGTATTTATGCTCAAAGGTATTCTGTCTTACCTACAATAATGTTTTTAAAGGGTTCGTGAACAGGTATGTTTATCTTGAATGGATTTGATCAACTGGGAAAGATATATAGTTTTCACCAGTATCAGCCAATCCTGCTGAAAATATGACTAGTCCCCCTCTGTCCAGAATAAAATTGGACTAGTCCAACCCAACCTCGCTTAAAGTATGACCAGTCCCACCCAGTTCACAAGAAAGTTTAACTAGTCACACCTAATCTTTCTGAAACATTAACTAGACCCACTCAATCCTGCTAAAAGATTGACTAGTCCCACCTAGTCCTGCTAAAAGTCTGACTAGTCCCATCAAATCCTGCTAAAAGTGTGACCAGTCCCAACCATTCTATAATAAATTATGAAAGGTTACCCATTCCAGCTAACTTCATTTGAATTTTTTAAATCCAGCTAAAGACTTTGATGAATAATATGTGAAACAACCAAGGTTTAGCCAATCATGTTTTTTTAAGCAATTATGTCTAATCACACTCTAAAACTTACAGACATTTGGTTTTCTTCTTAAATTTTTATTATGGCTTATAAAAAGCAAAAATGTTGTCTATTTTTCGTCTTCGAGGAAGATACAGTATTGTGATTTGTGCAATTTAATCCCCAATTGACACTAGACACATTGCATCCAATATCCTCCCCTATCTGACTTTATTCTACCATGTTCTGATACAAAAATGCACATAATAGTATATCTACTGTCACTGTGTACATAGCTTACCTCGGATTTTTGTTGTTGAGGCTCAGAGCAATTTCATTTACAGCATGCGGATGTGACATGACCATGTTAAATCCGTACTATACACACACAAAAAAATTGAGACTAAACATTTTGCATGTTTGTTCACTAAATCTAACTTTAAATGTTTATGACAATCAACATACCTGGTAGTTCATAATGGCTCGAAGACACATGATGCAGACATGGACATCATCCTTCTTACAAACCAAACGAGAATTTTTGAGTGTCCTACGACTGGGAAGAGTGTTGGACCTGAAAAGCAATGTTACATGAAGGTGCGTCTAGTAGTATGAATTGAAAGAATTTGGAGAACTGGTTTACCTTAAGGAGTGTCTTGTGGAGCGTTGAATACTGCTACTGCTGATCGGAGAGGGAAGATTGGTGTCGCCATGAAGATCTTCAATAGATCTGCTCCATGGGGTCTCCACAGACACTTCTCCACTAGAGTTTTCTGTTGCATCACCATCAAAGCTGGAGAAGTAAAATAGAGATGTAAAAAATTGAAAATCCATACAAAGTAATACATGTAATACATGAACCTAAAAACATTACTCACGTAACGGCATATTGTGCAAAGGATAAGTATTCCACTAGAACATCCAAGCCTTGATTCTCTTCGTTTAGAAACTCTCTTACCCACCTGAAAGCACAGCAACAACAGTCTTAGCTTTGGAACAACTGACTGAATTAAACACTCTGAAATGGTGTTTTGTCATTCTACCCAATAATAATAAATAATGGTGTTCCACTTGAATTAAACCTCACTGATCCCCTGCAATCATTAAGCTGATTGACATAATTCAGACTGGGTTACAACATAGACAACTCACCCAATATGATTAGTTCGGAGGGAGATTTCCAGCTCACGGAGCACCTGGGTGGATTCTTGAACTCTCCTCCTGAATTTCTGCAGGACAAGTCAATTATTTGATAAACTGTTGCGAACAATATCGCACATCCACCAAACAAGTAACGTATAGTCAACCTCACTTTTAGGGCTGCATATTGGATATGGCGTCAAGTTGCGATACGTGTTATCACTGCTGGGCCTCAGTTGCCAATTGTATGAATGTTAATCAATCTGTATATTATAGCATCTGCTAAAAACATAAATCTAAATATCACAATACATGCATCATGTTGCAAAATTTGGAGAGGTTCTTATAGGGACAAAAAGTGAGATTAGAATATTCCAAAAAAACTTGTTTACCAATATATAGTGTAAATTAGGCAATATTAATTTATTCATCATCTAACGCACTTATTCTCTAATTCTGGGTCACACGGGTCTGCTGAAACCTATGTCAGCGAACATAGGGCAAAAAGCAGGGATACACCGTGGAAAGGGCATACAGGACACTCCTATGGGCAATTTAGAATCACCAATCAATTTAATGTATGTGTTTTTGTGGAAGGAAATCGGAGTGCCCAGAGAAAGCCCACACGAGCACAGGGAGAACATCCAATTACACATGGGGATCGAATCCAGCACCTTCTTGCTGTGAGGTGACCGTGTTAACCACTACACCTCCTCATATCCCATAAGAAAATAAAATTCAAAAATGCTCCCAATTTCTATAAATGATATAAGCAAAACCTACCTTTCTTGTAACCGCGGGGTCCAGATATCTTCTTAGTTTTTGGATGTATGTGTGTGGAGGATTTTTCACCTGGACTCGTTCCTGTTACAAACACATTACACTGATTCAGTGTTGAACAAAAGTAACCAATTAAAGTTACTAGTTACTTCTCGCAAATAGTAACTCAGATCATTAATTAAATGTTCAAATATGTCATGTCTCCAATATGCCCCCTTGGCTCTGACCCCAGTCTTCCAACGTGGTGTATGTAACGACAAACATTTTACTATATGTTGTATGTTGTATAATCATGTATGTGACAAATAAAATTAATGAATTCATTCATCTTCTCACCTGCTTATTTCCTAATTCTGGGTCACGGGGGACTGCTGGAGCCTATCCCAGCGTACATAGGGCGATAATCCATCGTAGGGCCACACAAAGAAAAATGTACAAACTCCGCAAAGAAAGATTCCTTGCCCAGGAATTCAATCTGGGACTTTCTAGTTGTAAGGCGACCATGCTAACAACTACACCACCCTTATCCAGAGCGATTTACAACTGAGCAATTGGGGGTTAAGGGTCTTGCTCAGTGACCCATAGTGGAGGTTTAGTGGTGCTGGGAATCGAACCCCGGTGTTTCTGGTGTTAGTCCAACACCTTAACCACAAAGCCACCACTACTTCCCACATAACTATACTATATCGCACATACTATTTTAATGGTGAGGAGATCTGCACTGATGTCTGAGAGAGACCACTTGAAATAAAATTACCCTAATGACCCTAGTTCAATTAGATACAACAAGAAAAAAAGCAATTCAATTAATAACTTGTTACTAAAAGAAAGTAACTTCATTTAATCACATGAAAACTCTGCACAGAAAGTTTCTTGTCTGGAAACTGAACCCGGAACCTTCTTCTTAATTAATTAATTCCATGAGTCCATCACAGGGCACACATACGAACAAATACTCACACACACATTCACTCCTATGGGCAATTTTGACTCACCAATCAACCGAATTTACATGTTTTTGGACAGTGGGAGGAAAACGGAATACCCAGAGGAAACCCACGCAAGCGAAGGTAGAGCAAACTCAGCACAGAAAGATCCTCGTCCAGGGAATTGACCCCAGGTCCTTCTTGTTGTGAGGCCACTAACCACTATGCCAACGCTCCGCCCAGATAGATTTATTCTTATTTAAAAATAAACTTAAAAATAATTTCTGTAATTAAAAGTATTCATGTATAAGAAACACAACTAGCTATCATATTTTTTTTAACTGTAGTATGATCAGTGGAATGCCGTCGGTAGACAGAGCCAAAAAATGTATCAGTAAATTAAACAGAAACCTCACATCTCAATACAAAAAAGGAGATTTATATGAAAATTTCTTTTTTAAAAATCTGATCTATGTCAAATCTCTCTGATGTTGCGACTGGACTGTAAGAACATCTGCTAGATTACAGAGGAAGCGTCCACCAATTAAATTTTTCTCTTTCCAGCAGCATCCAGTGTGTCTCATAAGGGAAATATGATCTTGCATTATTAATACCTCCTTCAGTCTTCTCAGCAAACACATCCACAAAAAAGGCGACTATGCTCTTGTTGGCTCCCCTTAGTGAAACCATGGCAACATCGCATACATATGCAAATCCAGAAGGTGTGTATTTGTTCCTGGTGCGAGTTACAGTCAGCGTGTGGAAGTGTGGGAATGTGGGGAGAAGTAGAAACACAAAGACTCAATTTTGAAGCACAATAGAAGAAATTTTAGGCGTATTATTGTACACTGTATTTGAATTCAACAGACATGAGTTCTAAGAATGAAATTGTGCTTTGATCGTGATTAACTATTTACACCTTGATAAACTGGAACAGCGACTCTCCCCAGACTGTTGATAATCCCCACAGCCTCATCTCAAAATCTAGTTGAAGAGAAATATCTCTGTTGTATGGTAATTATTAAAGTCAAAGTCAAAGAAGTTTTATTGTCAATTCAATTATAGGAGTAATAGTAGGACTTTTGGTGGCTGAGGTCAGGTGTCCTAATATTATTGTTAAAATAATAACAAAATAGTCCTAATATTCACCACAATATCAACCATGCTGTTATGTTCGCTCTGATGGGAAGGTAATGAAAGCAACATGTCTGCAATGTCTAACACATACTGTGCTAAAAATAATTGATGCAGATTTCAGATCGGGGTTCGATTCCCACCTCCACCAAGCAACCACTGTGGGTCCATGAGCAAGGCGTTTAACCAACAATTGCTTAGTTGAGCAAAATAAATAAATAAAAGAAACCAAAAGTAAGTTGCTCTGGATAAGAGCATCCGCCACTGTAACATAAAAAATCCTCACATTTTCATTTAATATATCAATATTCTGACATATCTGCCTTTTTTATTAGTACATTTTTTTAAAGGAAAAGGTTCATGTCATTTGTCAATTTACTCACCTGATCGCAGATAAGCTCCCATTTCTTCTCGTTGTCGTACTGCCGGAGAAGCCTCACCTTGTCAGGGGGAAGGTTCATGGAGTTCTAAAAGAGACAAGAGATTGTTGATGGTTAATCCACTAATCTGTTTTAATCCTGCTTTGACTAGATGCTGTGAACTCAAACCCACTTATTAACATTGTCCAGATGGATTGTCCAGATTTGGAATAATTGAGCCTAAGCACCTACTTATCATGGAAACATATGGAAGGGCCATATGTAAGGAATAAATCCCAATAGGAATTACTGTTACAGGGCAGTTAACTGCTAAAATAAGAACAGAGTGCGTGGGTTTTCTCTGGGTAATCTGGTTTCCTTCCAAAGTTCCAAACACATGCACATTAGGTTGATTGGTGATTCTAAACTGCCAATAGGAGTGCGTGTATGTGTGTGTGTGTCTGGCCCTGTGATGGACTGGTGACCTGTCCAGGGTGTACCCCTGCATTTCACTGTATGTGTGCTGGGATAGGCTCCAGAAGCCGCCGGTGACCCAGAGCTAAGGAATAAGTGGGTTAGAAGAATGAATGAATGAATGAATGAATGAATGAATGACAGAATGAATGAATGAACAGATAGCTTTCCGGATTCTGAATGGTTAGATGGTATAATGATGGTATAGCCTCATTCATTTGCACTATTACATAAAATTATTTTTGATTTCCATGGCAATCAAATGTGCTATTGGGTAATTAAAGCTGCTATGGATAGCTGACATTCTGCTCACAGTCTGAAGATCTGGCTGTGAAAGTATTAAGACCCTCTTAAATTTCCCACTCTTTGTTATATTGCAGCCATTTGCTAAAATCATTTTAATTAAAGTTATTTTTCCTTATTAATGTATACACAGCCATACTGACAGAATAACACAATTTTGTTGACAATTTTGCTTATTTATTAAAAAAGAAAAACTGAAATATCACATGGTCCTAAGTATGCAGATCCTTTCCTGTGACACGAATATATTTAACTCAGGTGCTGTCCATTTCTTCTGATTATCATTGAGATGGTTCTAAACTTTCATTTGAGTCCAGCTGTGTGTGTGTGGCCCTGTGATGTACTGGTGACCTGAACTGCTGCCTTTCGCCCTTCAGAGAGCTGGATCCATTTTTTAAATTTGTATTTGTTTATTTTATATATTTTTTAATTTATATTTTATTTTATATTTAATATCCAAGTTACATATTTCATATATTTGAACATTTTAACGCAATATATTTTGTCCATGGTTATTGATTATTTTTAGAATGATGTAATTCAGTTACTATTTGTGAGAAATAATTAGTAACTATAACTAATTACATTTTAAAAATAAAATGCTTAACACTATACCTGCCTCTTGCCCTATGTGTGCTGGGATAGGCGCAGCAGACCCCCGTGACCTCGGATTCGGGAATAAGTGGGTAAGAAGATGAATGAATGGTATACATTCCTATACATCAACCCATACTGTACTATATTTTATTTCTTTTGTAAAGCATCCCTATGTGCAAGAAGAGGTTCTGCCTTTAGTAAAATTAGTTCTACTGTATTTCCTTTAAATGAAACTAAGATCAGCCAGCGCTATGGTAGGTTAAGGCGGTGACATAATTTAAATTATCCACAATTTAAATGTGTAGTAAAAATCATATTAGGGTTTACAGCGTATAATTGACAAAACATCCCTGTTGATTCGTCTTCATCTACAACAATTAAATCAGCTACTAAGCGACAAATCATTTGCACATAATCTTAGAAGGTCTTATTATTATATCAGTATTTTTTCCTAACCCTGACACATGAAATGAAGCAATTGAACATGCTGATAGACTTAAATCATAGCGGCGACACCGAGATTTCTGAAGGGAAGCACTAATACATTTCGACTCTCTGGGGAACACAAAGAAGCTGCACGGATGATTAAATGATTAATCTGTGAAAACAGACCAACTGTGCGTCTGGTGTAAGTTCGATAAGCATTAGGCTGTGTGGAAAGTCTAAATATGTGATGCAAAGTAATGGAAATTTGTGTTCCTCTGCTTGTCTCTTTTTATGGTTTACACTTAATACCTAATTACACTAGACATCTACAGACACAAGTGGGTTTGCCCAACCAGATTGTTCGAGTTTTGATCCTTTCAAAGAGAGACTCCTTAAACTATTCATATCCAATCTATCAGTGCTGTAACATTGATCTGGATGACCCACGAATTATTATGACATCACAAATTTCTAAAGTAATGTGGACTTATTATGATAATATGATGCGATCATTAAAGATTTTGTTTAAAAAAGGCTTGTTTTGCCAAGTACTACATTATGGTTTTGATTTAGAATGTGTGTCAAATCAGTTCATCAGTTTCACCACATAATTTATATAACTGAGCAATTATGGGTTATGGGTCTTTCATAGGGGCCCAACAGCGGCTACTTGGTGTTGTTTGGAATAGAACCCTGTTTAGCAGTCCAATACATTATCCATTGAGCCACCACTTCCCTTTGTTGCATACTCTAATTATATATA
>JAOTRA010000009.1:1177535-1188023 GCA_026260255.1 Pseudolaguvia tuberculata | reverse complement strand
CTCACAGATTCGGAGGATTCTGAAGATTCCGAGGACCTTGAGGAAAGATCTCACAGATTTGGAGGATTCTGAAGATTTCGAGGACCTTGAGGAAAGATCTCACAGATTCGGAGGATTCTGAAGATTCCAAGGACCTTGAGGAAAGATCTCACAGATTCGGAGAATTCTGAAATTTCCGAGGACTTTGAGGAAAGATCTCACAGTTTCAGAGGATTCTGAAGAGTCCAAGGACCTTGAGGAAAGATCTTACAGATTTGGAGGATTCTAAAGATTCCGAGGACCTTGAGGAAAGATCTCACAGATTTGGAGGATTCTAAAGATTCTGAGGACCTTGAGGAAAGATCTCACAGATTCGGAGGATTCTGAAGATTCCGAGGACCTTGAGGAAAGATCTCACAGATTCGGAGAATTCTGAAGTTTCCGAGGACTTTGAGGAAAGATCTCACAGTTTCAGAGGATTCTGAAGAGTCCGAGGACCTTGAGGAAAGATCTTACAGATTTGGAGGATTCTGAAGATTCCGAGGACCTTGAGGAAAGATCTCACAGATTTGGAGGATTCTGAAGATTCCGAGGACCTTGAGGACAGATCTCACAGATTTGGAGGATTCTGAAGATTCCGAGGACCTTGAAGAAAGATCTCACAGATTCGGAGGATTCTGAAGATTCCAAGGACTTATGGCTGACCTTGTGCATCCGACCCCAAGTTCTGGACCGCAAGTTGTAAGAAGTAGCTGGTTAGTTAGTTTCCCTAAATGTCAACCCTGCATCAAACCTGTTCGTAGATCATCATTCGAATAGTTTCTGATTATCCTTCAGCCTTTTCCATGTCCTTTACAAGAAACAAGGGCGGTCCAGTGGCGTAGTGGTTGCATAGGTTTCCTCTGGATACTCTGGTTTCCTCCCACAGGACAAAAACATGTCCATTAGGTTGATTGGTGATTCTAAATTGCCCTTAAGAGTGAATGTGTGTGAATGGTTGTTTGTCTATGAGTGGCCCTGCGATGGACTGGTGACCTATACAGGTACCCCGGCCTCTTGCCCTATCTGCACTGGGATAGGCTCCAGAAAACCTTGTAACCCCAAATTAGGAAATAAGCTGGTTAGAAGATGAATGAATGAATGAATGAATACATGAAACTGATCTATTATCCAGTAGTATTATGTTTGCCTTTGTTGAATCATGTTTTCATTTTCATGTTGCCTGAAATGGCGGCGCGGTGGCGTAGTGGTTAGCATGGTCGCCTCACAACAAGAAGGTCCCGGCTTCGATTCCTGGGCTGGGAATCTTTCTGTACAGATCTTTGCATGTTCTCCCTGTGCTTGTGTGGGTTTCCTATGGGTACTCCGGTTTCCTCCCACAGTCCAAAAACATGTACATTAGGTGGATTGGGGATTCTAAATTGTCCATACGAGTGAATGTGTGTGTGAATGGTTGTTTGTCTATGTGTTGCCCTGCAATGGACAGGCGACCCGTTCAGGGTGTACCACCCCCCGTGACCCCGGATTCAGGAATAAGCGAGTAAGAAGATGAATGTTCCTGTAATTTATATTATTTGATCTTTTTTTTTACCGGTTGCGGACTAACAATTTCCAGGACCAGAAAGCAGCAGCATCACTAGAACCTGCCTTGGCCCTTTGAGTCGCCCTAACGTCCCACTTTAGGTGGAGCAGGGAAGTGGTAGCACAATGGTTAAATGTGTGTGTACTATTAATTGGAAGATCGTGCTTCAATTTCCAGCACCACCAATTTGCCACCGTCTTTAACCCCCAATTTCTCCGATGTATAAATGAAATCAATGAGTAAGGGAGGGCGGCGCGGAGGCGTAGTAGTTAGCAGGCTCCACTGGGCTAGGGATCTTTCTTTGCATGTTCTCCCTGCGATTTCGTGGGTTTCCTCTGGGTATTCCAGTTTCCTCTCACATTTCAAAAACGTGTACAATAAGTTAATTGGTGATTCTAAATTGCCCCTAGGAGTGAATGTGTGTGAGTGGTTGTTTGTCAATGTGTGGCCCTGCGGTGGACTAGCCAGGGCGTACCCCTGCTTTTCGTCCTATGTGCGCTGGAATAGACTCCAGCAGACCCCCGTGACCACGAATTAGGGAACAAGCGGGTGAGAAGATGAACGAATGAGTAAAAGGCTGTGGATACCAAACGCTAGAACCGCCGATTGTACTTCAGACTTTACAGTGTGTGTATACTGTATTTCGTGATGCTCCAGGATATATAGACTTCCCTGTAGTCAACACTTCACTGCGCCAGAGTATTGCGGGTTCGAATTCCAAATGTATTTTTAATAGCTTTACAAAGCTGCCCTCATTTATAGTGTATAAGAAACTATAATAGAGGTTTATAGTGTTTAGGCAAAATAAAAGGCTGTTTTTTTTTTTTTTTTACCTTCTTCTCATTTAAAATAATACCAAGCGTCATAAACTTCCATTTATGAACAACCTTTTTTTTTTTTTTTTTTTTTTTTTTTGATGAGCCATTCGGTGGTTTTATAGTGCTAATAAAAAAAAATGCAATTGGAATCCAGTACCAAGGAAAGATCTGATTATGCTTCTTTTTTCTTTTTCTTATTGTAGAGTCTTAAGCTTTGATGGAAGGCAAGAAAATGTTATAAACCTATGTGATTCTGTTTCCAAATACCGGGATAAGTCTCTATGTTAATTCGAACCTTTACATAAGCATTCATGGTAAATAGAATGAGGTCCCGGGTTTGATCCTCGGTCTTTCTGTGGAGTGTGCATGTTCTCTCCGCGTTTGCGTGTGTTTCCTAAGGTCACTCTGGTTTCCTTTCACAGTCAAAAAACATTCTAAATGGTCCATAGAAGTGAATGAGTGTGTGTGTGTGTGTGTGTGTGTGTGTGTGTGTGGGTGTTTGTCTATGGGAGGCCTTGAGATAGACTGGCAACCTGTTCAGGGTGTATCCCTGACTTTTACTCGATGTGCGCTGGGATAGGCTCTAGCAGATCCTTGTGACCCTGAATAAGGGAATAAGAGGGTTTGAAGATGAATGAATGAATGAATGAATGAATGAATGAATGAATAAATGAATGAATGAATGAACAAGCTAAGCTTTGCATTTGAGCCTTTTTTTCTTCACCTTCACCATCTATATGAGCAACCATGGCAACCAGATGGAGGGATTTTCTAACACCATAGATATTTAAAGCGGATAACTTTATCAACACTAATTATATTCATTCATTCATTCATTCATTCATTCATTCATTCATTCATTCAGTCATCCATCCAACCATTCATTCATTCATTCATTCAGTCATCCATCCATCCATCCATCCATCTATCTATCCATCCATCCATCCATCCATCCATCCATCCATCCATCCATCCATTCACTCTTTTGCTGTACTACCAACTTTACAAAGTGTTACCTGTATGGTCTGAAGCTTATTATAAAGTAAACATGAGGCAACAGCATTCCTGCCCTGATAAGTCTCTATTAACAATTGCTGAGTTTGAACATAAATAAAAAAATAAATAAAATAAATAAAACACCCCTCCTTTAAGCTTGTTGTGCACAAATCTTCCTACATCCCATTATATAATGTTTACTAGTGTACTCACATTTCCAAAACCATCACAATGTCTGATTTGCCCTCGAAGGCATCCACACACTGCACAAGTTTCGGATGGTGAAGGCTGTTCATGATGCCGATCTCCTGCCGCACATTTTCCTTTTCTTTCTGCGAGAACGCTTTAATGAATTTCCCGGCCCAAACCTTTTTACTCGACTTCTCCACCAATTTGAAGACCTGACCAAATTTGCCACTGGCATCAACAAGAATGAGAGAGGAAGTGGAAAAGACGTATAGAATAACAGAAGTACATTTTCTTTATTGGCTCTTACGTGCCCAAACGATCCTCTACGTCGTACAAATCTTTAACAGTGCTGTCTTTCCTTATTATTACATCCCTGTACTCAGGTTCTTTATCTGAATCTTAATGAGAGAAGAAGAATCAACTTGTTGTCTTAGAAAATAAGGAAATTTGGAGGTCTGGCAGGCAGACAGAATTACACACCATCATCGGAAGCTGCAGCCTCTGTTTCTTCTTCTTTTTTTCCTATAGAGAAATATAAGCATTATTTCATGTACCTTCCTTTGTCAGGAGCACATTTATTCACAAGTTTAAGCTAAAGATAAAAACACTGTTTCTCACCTCTACCTGGCACCTCAGGCTCTCCCACAGTAACAGGTTCTGACTCTGCACTGGGTTCACCAACACCATACATGTTAACAGCACGTACACGAAACTTGTACTGGCGGTCAGGAAGCAGCTCCTGGACATGGTACGAGGTACTGTTGCAAGATGTGAGGTCACTCCATTTGTTGTCAATGGAGTTCCAGATTTCCAAGTTGTATGACTTGACAATACTACCACCATCGTATGTGGGCCCATACCAGGAAAGGGTAAGCGAGGAACGGCGGATGTCTGATGCTGCTGGAACCCCTGCTGGAGGATCAGGCTTATCTAACAGAGATATAAGATAAGTAATTGCAGAGATATAACACATCATTGGATGCTACAGGATAAAACAAGCATTTCTTTCTTTCCCTAAAGAACATCCAGCATGCTTCTCAATGACCAGGATGATTTCCAGCAGGAGAGCTTAGAGCCATTGCTACATCCTTATCATTGCACACGGTCCACATTAGTGAGCTTCAGCCCCAAGCTCTGTAGCCCAATTACTGCTGCTACGCACTTATGATGGATTCTTGGACACCTGATGGACGTTTCTTGCCCAGTGCTTGCAGGTAATTGAGATACAGGCGTCAGCTCTCTGATCTGAGTGCTCCAGCCATCCCTGCTATGCCAGCGGACGCTCCGGCTGTCCCTGCTACCCTCAGCTGAGCCTGTCACAAACTTTATCTTTCAGCCACAAGCTTCTCTCACTGGGATCACTAAGGAGGAGCTCCATTATGCCAAGCCTGACCACTGAACTCTCCCTAAATTTAAAATATAGACTATGGGACAGGATGGATGAGTGATGTATGTCCTGCTTGGGTAAATAAGCCTGTCAGAGACATCACATAGACGGTCCCAGACCTTGTCTAGCTCTCAAGGCCTTTTGGTCCTGAAGCCTCACGCTGGCTCAGAGGGTGAGGTTCTGGGACTGCTATGTGCCTGGAGCTCTCCATCCTCCTTCCGACCAGCCTTTGTCCATGTTACTTTTTTATTCACATCTGTCTATGGTTTTTTGGTTATCTTGGTAATAAACTGGAATGCAGACTTCATCCTCAAACTCATCAATACTATTTTGGCTGAATGATTAAATCCCCAAGATCATACTTCACAATCTAGTGGATAGTCTTTCAATTGAGTAGGAGTGAGACTAAGTCTGCAACAGAATTATATACAATAGGATGGACAATATACCTTTATGTTTCAAGTACACCTAGCCTAGATTAGTTACTGCAGGACACCGGCCCTCCAGGACTGAGATTGCCCACCCCTGATATAGAGTATAAAGTACCTTTAGTAAAAATTTTGTTTTACTTTTTTGCTAAGTCTTTGCAACTTTACACATAACTATGTGTCATACCTACGACAGTAAGGTTGAGTGAGGCTTGTTTGGTGCCATATTTGTTCTGAAGCTCCAATGTGTAGCAGCCACAGTGGTCCTGGTCGCTGGCTGCGATTGTCAACTGACTTCTATTGTCTGAGGTCTCTACTGTGATGCCACAAATTCCTGTCTGGATCTACAGTAAAAAAAAAAGATGATAAACCAAATATTTAAGAGGAAAAGTCATTTTTGACAGCTATACTATTTTTAGATTCTCATATCAACAGGTTGCTTATTTCAACCTCTGCAAGATTAATTGTTTGTGCCCACTTCTAACACAGATAATAGTTGTATGTATTATTATTCTTGGCATTTCCTACTCCTATTCTTACCGGTTTTTTAAACTTGAGCCAGTTGCAAGTAATGGGTGCAGTGCCCCCGAAGTAACACAGTAACTCCACTTTCTCCCCTGCTCTGATCTTGAGATCCCCAGGAAACTGAAGAAACTGAGGTGAAGAAGCTGTACATATGGGGAGGAATGTGGGGTTACATTAAATTCATTAAATTCATCAATACATTAAACTATATTTGAATGTTCTGCATGATCTATTTTTTCATTCAAATCTTATGTCTGTATCTGGTATTGCTGCTTCTGGTATTGCAAACATCTTGTTCAGTAAAATGGCTTTAATTTCATGAGAAATGTTTTACCTTGTTTTGTAGGAGCCTTGGGTGCTGGTTTCTTCTTTATCCTGGCCTCATCTAGATATACAGACAATGTCATGGCAGAATGACTAATGGTTACAAATGTTCATTTTCAAAGGCTTCAAAGGCAAGGTGAAATCTATTAATCTATCAAGTAGACAAACGTCAAAATAATCAGTATATCCTTGATTGAAAAAAAAAAATCATTTTATTGATTTGATTATATAGAGCATGTCATAGTTTAATCTGAGGAATGTGCAGGATTTCCACAGCAGGCTTGCCTCTGCCACTTAGCATCCCACACAGAAGGCTTGCTTTAAGAATACCGCCTGCTAGAATTTTCCTTTTATGGGCATGATAATAATTTGGTTCCAGGATTCAGGAAATGATGCTGTCTCTCCTCCTAATATTTATTCTAGCTTTGATATCCATCAAGAAGCAATGCAACATATAAGTCTTACAAATGCTTAGGTGCTATGCAAAGACAAACAGATGGAACATGCTGCTATCCCTTATTATCACTTTCCATTTGCACACAAATAGAAAGCATTGTTGACCTACTCTCTGTGGTAGGTGTCGAAGAACTTTTCTTGTTGTTCTTTTCTTCTGATGGATCTAAATGGTATTAACAGATACAAATTCATGTTAATATATAAGCCAGTATTGGTAATGTTGGATGTTTTGTTAAAAAAAAAATTACAATTACCATCCACAAGAACTGTACAGGAACATTCGGCTTTTCCTTCGGCATTCTCCGCTTTGCAAGTATAGCGCCCTTCATCCTCAGGAAGAGCTTTGTCTATAAAAAGTGAACACTTGCCCCCTATTGTAAATACAAACAATATTGAAGGACATTAAAAGGCAAAGCCAAGGAATCCATGGATACTCCTCTGAATGCAATCACAGAAAGGTATCCCAAAAACATTAATGCAGGATCACTGTAATTGTTTGGCAACAATTGTTTATAAGCATTGTACCAATTGACTAAAACCAACATGGCTCAATTGGGATGAGCTATTAGACCTGAAAAAGCAGCACCAGCTGAGGAGTATCTGAAAAGAAAATTTAAGCTTCACAAAGCACTTTCAGCTGTTCAACTTACACATAAAGCTGGAGAAACTTGGATGTCTTCTGATAACCAAAGTTTCTAAAGCACACAAATGCTATACAATCAAGAACAATTAATAACTGATATTAAGATGTGTACCTTTACTGGATAAGATAATAAACTTCGACGGTTTCACAACCTTCCCATCAAGTGTCCAGGTGATGACAGTCTGAGGGTCAGAGGTCACCATACACTCTAAACTCAGTTGCTCTCCATCCAGGACAGTCAAATCAATCAGCGGTTCTGTGAAGACCGGTGCCTTTCCTGTGTCCTGCTTCTTCTCATTTTCTCCATTCTGGTTTATCTTTCCAGTTGGACCCTCGTTCACATTGTTAGTTTTCTTCTGAACAATGCTTCCATTTTTGTTTTTTGTTTCCACTTCTACACTATCTGTCTTTTTTTCAATGCGTGTAATGATATCTGTTTTGATAGTTTCTGCATCGTTGTTTTTGTCCACCTGTTCTTTTTCTACTAAATTGTTCCTTTTGTTTTTATCTGTAGGTACATTCAAACCATTAATGTTTGTTTGTTTGTCCTTAGCGATCGTTGGTGTAGGAGCTGGTTCTTTTGTGCTAGGCTTCTCTGATTCAATGTTCTTCTTATTGAGGACGGATCTGAAGTCTGCAAGTGCACTGCTGTTATCTTGCTCTGGTGGAGGTGGTTTAGGTGAGCCTACCTCTTTCTTCCCTAACACCGACCTAAAGTCTACTTTGGCAGGGGTGCTTGTCTTGATCTCTGACCCTGTCTTTGGCCCAGAACGGGGTTTGAGGGCTGCCCTGAAGTCCATCTGTCTTTTTAAACCACGATTCTTGCACGTAAGAATACTTTTGGAAGTCTCTTGCTGTTTCTTTTGGAGCTGAACCTTTCAAGAACATCCACAGATGTATCCTCTTTTGAGTCCCGAGGAGATCCTGGATAAATAAAAATCCTATATGGAGGTCCTTCTCCGTTCTTGGCTCCCTGCCGTTGTGTTTGAGCCACTGATGGCTCAGATGCCCTGGAATAGAGTTAGGGAGGAGGTAGACAGTAGTAAAAGAGCAAAGGATATTGAGCAAAGGGGATATACAGAGGGAGGTGTGTTAGAATGGTGTTAGAGGGCTGAATTGTTTAAAAGCTTAGACTCCATTCTATAATAGGTTAATTAGAGATCGGAATATGTTTTTATGTCTGCATGGCATCAGTGGGGACCTGTATTGCCATATAAGGAAAACACTTCCAGTGCAAACACACCCTTGTAGAGAGAGAGCAATGAGAGATAAATACTTGAAGAAAAACATAAGCGACTGACTCAGGACCAGCATCCCTGGAATGATTAGTAGTGTTGTAGGTCAGGGGAAAAATTTCTTGTCTGATCAAAGATCAAAGGTGAACTTGGTTATATGATTAACAGGTGGAGCCAAGAAGAAAGGTAGAAGAGAGATGAGAATCAAACCATTTCTGCAATATGGAGAAATACACAAATATCTCTGCCTTTGGGACACAAAATGGGAAAAAAAAGAAAAAAAAGTGAAATCTCCGGCAGGAGATGAATGAGAAAATGAGAGAGAGAGAGAGAGAGAGAGAGAGAGAGAGAGTAGAGAGAGAGAAATAAGAAACATAATTTAGCCTCTCTGTTTCCTCCAAACTTTGGACAGAATCCAATAGAAAAGTATTCTGGATTTTCCAGGGGGATTTGTTTGGATGTGCCTAACCTGTTGACCTATCCACGAATGGGTATCTTTTCAGAATAGTCGAGCGAGGCATTCCACCAATCAGGACTGCACCACATGTATCCCTCAGTTTATGTTAAAAGGTTGCATGCTGCCTTATATGGTCATAAACATCTGTGTTATGCTTCTGTGTATGTGTGTGTGTGTATAATAAAAGAATGGATATGGGAGGACACTGGCAGATCCTTTGCTGAAGTTTTTGGCTTGGGTCAGCAGTATTATTCCTTTGATAAGCTGTTAGTAAATGTCCTCAATAGCGGAAAAGAAAAGGAAAGTTCAATACTCCATGGTTAAATGTCAGGGATTTAAAAGCATCCTGCTCCAGATTAGATCTCTCTTTTATAGCTGCAGATGTATTTTTATGATATACACTATTATTTCATCTCTTTTCTGGTTGGTTTGGAAGAATTTGGAGAAAACTTTCCTGTTGATGAAATTTTTACTGTTTTTAAACACACTATGTAGATTAAATGAACAACTTTAGAAAAGCCACCCCAAATAGTTGGTTATAGAAATTAACATGGGGAATGAGGGCAGCAAAGTGGCTTAATGGTTAGCACTGTGGCCTTACAACAAAAAGCCCTGGCTTCAGTTCCTGGGCAGGTGTCTGTAGGGAGTTTGCATCTTCTCCCCCAGCTTGCATGGGTTTACACCAGGTATTCTGGTTCTACCATAGACTAAAAACATGTTGTGTTGATTGATTCATTCATTTATCTTCTAACCCGCTTATTCCCTCTGAGGTCTCTTGGAGCCTATAGGGTGCACATAGGGTGAGTGAGGTTAATTACAGTAAATTATCAGGAAAGTATAGTGTAAAACAAGCCCTTGGTTAATACACCAGACAATGCACCACCACAGCTTTCATCTGTAAAGTTTCCATTGTTAAAAATTCTCTCTTTTTAGGAGACTAGTTTATATTGTAGTAATGCAAAACATATTAACCAGATATGAAGGTGTAATCAGATTGCATAAGTCTTATTTTTCTTTGACAGACAATGCACTGTTTCACCACTTTTATGCAGTCACTTTATTGTTCACATCCCTCTTGGCCAGTGCAAGCAGTCTAAGCACACATATTGCACTTTTATTCCCACACAGGGTTCAGTGTATAGTACTGTTTATACACTATATTGCCAAAGGTTTTTGGCCACTTGACCATCAGATCCATATGTGGTTCCTCTTCAAACTGTTACGAACTGTAGGTTGTAGCATTACATTATTTACTTACTGGAATTAAGAGACTACAACACTGATCCAGCATGACAATGACCCTGTGCACTAAACCCTTAAACTCCGTTATCACATGCTGGGTTAATATTAGAGTGAAAAAAACCCATCAGTGGTCAACACAAAGTCCGGATCTTACCACCAACAAAAATCAATGAACTGAAACTGCAACCCAACCTCCTTACCTTATATTAGTGTACACACACACATAT
>JAOTRA010000009.1:1134091-1144538 GCA_026260255.1 Pseudolaguvia tuberculata | reverse complement strand
ACCAATCTTTCATGTCTAGCTACACTCTCTACCACTCCATCTAACTCACTCCAGAATGTTTCCTTTTCCTCCATCTCACAACCTACTTGAGGAGCATTAGCACTGATGATATTTATATACTCTTATCCAGAGCGACATACAATTTATCTCTTTCTTTTATACAACTGAGCAATGGAAGTTATAGGCCTTTCTTTGGGGACCACAAACAAGCTTCCAAATAATAGTCCAACACCTTAACCACTGTTCTACCACTTTCACAGAAAATATGTGACATTTATTTACAATTGCCCATAGCGTTGTTAATTATCATGCAAGTAAGTAATAAAGGTAAAAAACGACAACAACAACAACAATATTGTCATACAAGTCATTTATTGCTCTACAAATAAACTGTTACAAGGACCAGAGTAGAGATGAAAGAAATAGGATGGCCAGCATGGGCCGCCTGTATTACCGACGGGAAAAAACCCATAATACATAAATAAAAGACTTTGTCACGTTTATGAAACATTTCCCATGAATCCTTGCCCTGTGTCCATGGCAACACTGAATGGCTGCGGTGTGGATCCGCCGGCTGAAGTAATTGGGTCAAAGCAATGCATACCTCCAACAAATTAATACAACCACTGCTTCGCATCTCCCAGCTGCCCACTCTGAAATGCACTGGGACATGATTGATGCTGTTTGCATGTGAGAGACTGTTTTCTTAAAGAGTGCAATAGAGCATACTTGTGTAGGAGGACTGTCAGATACCCATCTGAGCATGTGTGACATCGATCTAAGGCTCGGTATAGATGTTTTGTGCTTCCATCACTTTCTCAGTGTAAAACGAATATTGTCCTGTTTTGAAATTTTTTTGTTACTTAATATCATTTCACAATATGTTCCTTGATTCTGTGGCATTTGTCTTGATTTGCATCACATTATGACATTTTATTTAATATTATGGGAGCAATGGCCTTGATACTCTTTTTCTGATTCTTCTTTTCTCTCTTTCTCATCTTATGGCTAACATAGAACATCTATAGGACAAAATGTAACATTTTATCACACTAATTTAAAAGGATCTAAAAATATTTTGCTTAAATTTGTCTTAAACTCAAAGATAAACTGAGATTGCCTGTCCAGGTTGTACCCCTTCCTTTCGCCCTATGTGTGCTGGGATAGGCTGAGAACAGTCTCCCCGTGGTTGAGATGTTAGGTTACAGAACAGAAAGTAAAATTCCCAGAGTACTTAAAGGTATTTCATTCATTCATTCATTCATTCATTCATTCATTCATTCATTCATTCATTCATTCATCTTCTTTACCCCCTTATTCTTTAATTTGGGGTAACAGACGTCTGCTGAAGCCTATCCCAGCTCTTTTAAAATGCAGGAGGGGAACACCCTGCTCAGGTATAGGCATCTAAAGTCATTCCAACCCCTAAAAAAGGCACCTTACTTGAAGATTGTCTGCTTGTTTTGCTGCTTTATCATATGTAATCTTACAACCCCCTTTCTTTACATTTCCTCTTTTAACTAACTTAAACAAAGTGTTGTTCTAGGGTGGAAATTGTGTGGTTCTCCTATTTTTAAACTGGGGACACTGTTTTCCTGTCCAGGCATTGGCAGGGTAAAGTCGGCCTCAATGTTAACAATTTGTTTTCTTTTTTGACTTATAAGAGAACTATAACAAACCATAATATATTGTTGTGTTTCCACTTATTGGACTGCCACTAAATAGTTCGTTCATTCATTCATATCTTTTTACCCGCTTATTCCCTAATTCGGGTCACAGGGGCAAATCCAGTGCACATAGGGCGAGAGGCAGGGGCCCTGTCCAGAGGCAGGGGCCCACATAGACGAATAACCACTCACACACACATTCACTCCTATGGTCACCCACACAAACGCGGGTAGAACATACAAACTTTGCACAGAAAGATCCTCTGCCCCGGAATCGAACCCGGGACATTCTTGTTGTGAAATGACCGTGCTAAATTTTTAGGCTGATGCCACATGATATCATAATTGAGCAGGTGCATAGTGCATATTGAAACATTTTAGATAACATGTGTTTGAGAGCATGTGTTATGAATGATCAGGGGTGAAACTCTAGGCTTAACTAGCAGATTAGATGCTTTTTTAATCTGCATTAAATAGGCAGACATAATCTACTTGATATGATTAATATATTCAAAAACAACCCTCAGGCTAATAACCCCTGAGTAATGTTTATTTTGACCTGTGACTTTCAGTTGCTCTAACTGGGTTAATGCATATGAACTTACCACAACCAAACCGATTTCAGTGTTCCATAAACATAGTATTATTGTGTCTAAAGGATTAGCTTCCTTGTTTAATAGCGTCATACATTTTATCCTATCTGATGGCATGTTTTACATACTCAGGCCCATTAGCTAGTCTGAGATGACCTCATGTTTTACCCGTTCTAAAAATCAGCATAACATGCCGCTATAATTAATGAGAACATCACACGCCTGGTCCTTTCCCCAGGGTGCCATTTTGATTTGGGTCAAAGCCTTGATTTGCCTTGTAAGTTGAATATTTAAATGTGTTAACCTACAGCTATTTCTGCGCCATCCTGATGAGTCAAGAGGGCTTTAATTAGCTAAAATGAAAGTGTAATTCAATCTAATGAGCCATGCTGTGGCACTTTGGCACCCTACTGCCATACTCAGCTAGAGTGCTGATAGGTAAGCAGCTGTTAAAGCAGTACCCACTTACATGTAGTAGTGCGTCGCTTTCAGCCTCCATTTAACCTGAACATCACCATTAGCCAGAACTGGCACCAACATTTTAAGTGCAAAGGTAAATGTTAAGTACAAATGAAACTCCCTAATTAATACCTCTCATCAAGATTTGTGATAAAAGGTAAGAACAAAGAACCTTGTGTTCGTGTTGCATAAGTGAGATTTAAAGGCAAAGCGTTAAGTGCAGACGTTGCCCACTCACTAGCCTTCGTAATGGCTCAAATGATTGCATTCGCACTAGGTCTAAGATTCTGTCTGTCCTTAGATGGAATAATAAAGTGCATTTAACATATTCAAAAGGCAGAAATGGGAGGAGTGAGACTTGTGCTGTATGAAAAACTATTATAAGGTGTCTTCAGCAGTGGGGGCACAGAGATAGTGTACGGTTGTTACACTTTAAACTCCATCTATCCAAAAGCCAAAAAAAACCCTTAGCAATTCATCCATTAGTGACATCACAACTCTGACCTTGTGCTGTATGAAATATTAAATAGTGTCTTTAAATGTATGCACATAACACATTAAAATTGCATTAATAAGAATGCAGTCAATACACTGTCCTCAGTGAGAATTCTACTATGTTCAAGAAGAGAATGCAGAAATTCAGTTCAGTCTCTCTTACAATACCCCCATGTCATTCATTCTATATCAGCCAGCAAGCCATAAGATTCTTCCAGGTTTCTCGATTGATAACAGTTATGTAGACAGAAAAAAGGAAGCACGTGTACGGCTGCTGGTTGTGGAAGCTAAGAGTGTGTGTGTTTATAGTGTGGTTGGTCAGTAGCTGATAAGCAAATTCTAATGGGTGTGACTGAGATTGGCATTGTATGTTGGATTATTGTAAGCCAGATTAATTGTCGGTTTTTCTCCTATAATTTTTTACAAAATGTTTAGACCACTGTATTTCTTTCATCCATCAGCTGTGGCTCTCTTTGGCTGTAGAAAAAATCTGAATAAATAATTAAATGAAATTAATTTACATTTTTAAAGTTGAGTTTATTAGTTTTTTATCATGATGATATGAAAGACTATTGTAATTTTGTTAGCATAGTCACCTCACAGCAAGGTACTAACTTCGATTCATGGGCAAAGGGTCTTTCTGTGCAGAGATTGCATGTTTTCCCCATGCTTGCATGGCTTTTCTCAGGGTACTCCTCCCACATTCCAAAAACACATTAGGTTTATATGTACATGTCAAAATTCCTCTTTGGAGTGAGTGTGTGTGCTGTTCTTCATCTATGTAAGGCCCTGTGATGGACTAATGACCTTTTGAGCGTGTAACCCTGCCTTTTGCTCTGTGTGTGCTGATAGGCTCCAGCAGACCCCTGTAACCTCCCGATTTAGGTTATAAGCGGGTTGGAAGCTGAATTAATTTCATGAAAAAGTGTAAAGTTTTTTCTATGTAGTAGAAAATTATGAAGTGTTTTTAGATGTGAAAAGGGCTTTGTTGCTGATCCCTGTTCTAGCACCTGAATTTACCGCTGTCTAGAAATATTAATACTATTGTAGCCAAATCTCCATTACAAACTAGTGGAAATTATTTCCAGAAGTGTGGAGGTTATTGTAGAAGTCCATTTCAGAAACACATATAGATTTGACTGTCAGGTGTTAGTAACAAATTGCTCTCTATTTAAAAGGATTTCTAGGATTTGGGGATTTGTAGAATCTGTTATAAGACTTTTTTATGGTGATAGAATAAATCCCAAAAGGACTAGGAATGATTAAAAAATGGCTAAAAATGTTCTACACTGTGTCTGAAGGGTAGTGTGAAGACAATTTAATTCTGTTTAACAAAACTTCCTTCAATCAAAGGAAAAGGAAGAAAATGGAAGTGAACTGCACTGCTTAATATTGCCTTTCAAACAATTTAAAGTCAATTTTAGGTGAGTTCAATAGATTATTCATTTATGGAAGGCTAAATAAAAAGACAGTATTCAGTTACATCTTTCATGCTGTGATGTTCACTTTACTTCAGTTTAAAGTAAAGCATATGTCAGAGTGAGTAAGAACTGTTTCATTAATTGCAAGCTTTTACAGATTTTTTTTATCCATCTGGTGTATCAGAATGATAGAAATGGTCCAAACATGTGTAAATAGCATGGTGCTTTTAAGGCAAGAGCCGAGGCACATACAATGGAGATTTCACACTATCATGGTAGCACTTCTCTACTGCTTTTTCTACAGACTATTCTCCTTCTAGCGTGGACACTGAAAAAATGATTTTTGCAAATTATTACTATTTTGTTCATTTTCAAAAGAATCTTTGAGTGTCTTTTTAAACACGTCCCCCAGATCTCTCTCTCAGATAGAAATAGCCAGAGAAATCATAGTTATTCATCATTCGAACTTTCACAAGCTAAACTATAACACGCTGACAATTACAAACTCAAGTAAATTGTTTAAGGATATAAGCAATTATGTGGTAAGTAATGGTTATGTTGGGTGGTTATCTTGATAAATCAATAATAAACCAATGAAACAGCAAGGAAAGTTTGGGGAAAGAGTTGTAAGCCACAATATCTGCCAGCATGACCTTATATTTATTTATTTCTAATTTTTTAATGCCATTATGATTACACATATCGTATTTTACACTTACACATCTAATGTACATGTTTTTGGACAGTCGAAGGAAACCGGATTACCTTGAGTAAACGTACGCAAGCACGGGAAGAACATTCAAAAACTACGCAGAAAAGCTCCTGCTAGGAATCAAACCCAGGATCTTGCTGTGAGGCAACAGTACTAACCACTAGCATGGCTAACATTTTCTTTTTTACCATTTGGAGAGAGTGTGTTGAGTATTAAATGCTTAAGTTAAAAAACAAGTGGGGGCTGATACATTTTTAACTTTGTAGACAAGCATATTTTGAATCCAAGGCAGGCAACGAGGTGGTGTGGGAGAACTTTGTAAGCTTAAAATCAGTGCCTTGTGTTTTTTAAAAATGGCTGACAAATGGCTGATAAAAATGGCTGAAGAAATGCAGGATTCTTATGCGTCAAATTAACACTGGTAGAAAAAAAGGACAGTTGATATGACCAGCAATTAACATGAAATTGCCTTGACATCCCATATAACAAATGTCAGAAAGATTGCATGCATTAAATAACATGTAGGTCTTTCAACTGAAACTGAAATGTTGGCTGAACCCCAGCCTGAGGCCTGTGGTGGTGTGACGAGACAGAACCTTGTCTCTAGACCATATTCTTTTGCAAGTTCCTCTATTCCATTGTCACATTTTCAACACACTTTGCTTATCCAATCTGCTTCATTCCGCATTACTACACTTGCCTTTCTTCTTTTATTAAACCGCAATTGATGATTATCGGCAGCTAATACAGACAGCTGATGAAATCACCAGAAACATTTTGTTCGGGAAGAAGTGTGCAGACAGTACTAACCCATAGTCCTAAAGAAAAGTGGAGTTATTTTATCCATACAAATTATTAATTTACAATGAATTTACATACATGCATAAAGCTTAAAAACTTCTGTGTTGTACCACCATAATGGTTTCTCTTCAGAAATGTAGACTGACCGTAGGAGTGAGTGTAAGTGTGTGTATGGATGGATGGGTAGTTGAGAGGATGGAAGGATAGACTGGATGTATGTATGATGTATGTATGTATGTATGTATGTATGTATGTATGTATGTATGTATGTATGTATGTATATATATTTTGGAGGCAGGTATATTGACCCCATAATGTGAGACCCATTCTCATCAATTCAGATTGTCTCCATAGTTATATAGATAACTTCCATATCAACTTCCATATCAAACATTTACATTAACAGCATTTAAGCATCTTGCCCTGTGTGCGCTTTCATAGGCTACAGAAGACCCCTGTGACCCCGAATTAGGGAATAAGCAGATGAGAATAAGATGAATGAATGAACGAATGTTATCCAGAGCGACTTACATTTATCTCATTTGTATAACTGATCAATTGGGGGCAAAGAGCCTTGCAGTGGTGTCTTGGTGGAAGTGCTTGGTGGAATCGAAACCCGGTCTTTCTGGTATCAGTCCAACACCTTAACCACTGAGCTACCCCTTCCCCAAATGTGAATTCCTTCTGGAACTAGTGAAGGCTGTATGTCAAAACCTGCCACAAAAATAATTCAGTTGGCTCAATTATGAGAACCTTAACCCTCAATTGCTCACTATTGTGAAAAAATAACAGTCTGTATAATGGTGTTTGCCAAATAATGTTAAATGTAGAAGAGCGGAAGCTGGTGGATTTAGTTCTCAGCCCTACCAAGATGCAATCACTGAGCACCTGAACCAACCAAACTACTCAGGAATCTGTCAGTTGCATTGCTCTGGATAAGAACGTCTGCTAATTGCTAAAAATGTAAATGTTTTATGCCCTGATGCATTTACCAGACAGTTCTTACAATACGTTTTATATATAAAACCATCAATATGGCTACTTGCGAATAGACACATACCTTTGATTAACATTTAGTTATGGTACATAATCTTTTTGATGATATATTTGTTGCATAAAAATATCTTGAAAGTTAATAGTATGTGTAAAGAATCAGACTAAGCCCCTCCCCCTCGTTTAGCGTCATCGTCCTAGATCCGGTCACCGGGGCGATGACATACAGTTTAGCGTTTGGCAGACGTTCTTATCCAGAGCAACTTACATTTGGTCTCTTTTTTACAACTGAGCAATTGTGGGTTAAAGGTCTTGCTCAAGGGACCACAGTGGTTGCTTTGTGGAGGTGGGATTCGAACCCCGGTCTTTCTGGTATTAGTCTGGTATCATAATACTTTATGTTTACGTTCATTTCCGGTTTATGTGTAAACCACATTTTAGTTTCACTTTGGTTTGTTTATGAGTTCTGTTAATAAAGTGTACCTGCATCATGGATCCGATCTATCTTAGTCCATTACAGTATGTCTATTGATGTTACCCATTCATTAGGGTTTAACTCACCCTGGCATCTTTTAGGGTATAACAGGAACTACTTCAACCTGATATAGATGTACACGTTGTATGATGACAACCATGAACTTGTAAGCTTAAAGTGAAAGGAGACTAATTGCGATTTAAAACTCAAATAGGTAGACATCGCATGGGTCAACTAATCATGCAAATGGAGCAATGAAGGAGAATCAAATTAACATTCAAGGGCAGGAGGACACATGCACCATCAATAATCAGGTGAGTGGGAATTGTGAGTGCTGTGAGAATTGCAGTGGATACAGCTTTGACACAATTTCACATATGTCTACTGGTGACACGCTTGTTAGGGACACCAGGAAGACACACTTATGATTCATATATGGTACTGACCCCTGACTATGTTCTGTTTTTGAACAACAATAGACAGCCATTTCCTGTTTTTGTTTGGAAATAAGTCCTTGGATTTTTATGCAGTTTAAAGTTTAAAATGAGCTAAATCATCTCTTTTTAATTTCCGGATGGATACTTGTTCTTGTTCATATACGCTCTCTGATAACAATAGTCTGTTTGGTACAGTGGGTACAGAATGTTTTTAGTCCTCCTTAAATTTTTCATTCTGTTATATTGCAGTTAAGTTCATTTTTTCCTCATTAATGTACACGCAGTACCCCAAATTTAAACACAGAATTGTTTACATTTTTGCTGATTTATTAAAAAAGAAAAACTGAAATATCACTGTATGACACTCATATATTTAACTCCGGTGTTGCCCATTTGTTCTGATCATCCTCTAGATGGTTCTACACCTTTATTTGAGTCTAGTGTTTGATTATACTGATTGGACTTGATTAGGAAAGCCACACACCTGTCTATATAAGACCCAACAGCTCACAGTGCATGTCAGAGCAAATGAGAATCAGGAGGTCAAAGGAACTGCCTCAAGAGCTTAGAATTGTGACAAGGCACAGATCTGGCCAAGGTTACAAAAAAATTCTACTGCACTTAAGGTTCCTAAGAGCACAGTTGCCTCCATAAGCCTTAAATGGAAGACGGTTGGGATACCCAGCCACAGTGAGCTATCAGGGCAGAAGAGCCTTGGTGAGATAGACAAAGAAGAATTCAAAGATCACTGTGGCTGAGCTCCAGATATGCAGTTGGGAGATGGGAGAAAGTTGTAGAAAGTCAACCATCACTGCAGCCCTCTACCAGTTCTGGCTTTATAGCAGAGTGGCCTGACGGAAGCCTATCCTCAGTGCAAGACACATGAAACCCTCGTGGAGTTTGCTGGTCGTGAGAAATTAGATTCTCTGGTCTGATGAGACCAGGATAGGACATTTTGGCCTTAATTGAAAACCAGGCACTGCTCATCACCTGTTCTATACAGTTCCAACAGTGAAGCTTGTTGGTGGCAGCCAACGTTTACCACCCAACCTGACAGAACTGGAGAGGATCTGCAAGGAGGCTGCAATATAACAAAGAGTGAAAAATTTAAGGGGATACTTTCTGTACCCACTGTAGATTGCTTTCACCTGCCTTTTCCTAGTTACAAGCCAGTAAACTGCATGACTTTTACAGGACTAAAATGACTCTTCTTATGACTGACTTTTTATATTTTTTGCATAAAGAACAAGTCGACAAGACGGCAACATATGCATCGGCCAGCATTTAAAAGTCACTAGGGTGATGGGATGCTAAAGCTGATTGTATGCTACAGTTAATGCAAATAACTTTGGAAAGTCACTTGTGAAATGTTTCCATGTCACAATTGTCACGTGGGGGCAACGGGGAAAGACTGGAACAGAGAACCCAAACGCTGAGTGACAGGAAAGAGGAGGAATCAAGAAGGGAGAAGAATTACTTAGAAAACCGAAAACGGGTGGAAACCGAAAATAGAGCGCGAGAAGCGGAAACGGGTAGGAAACGAAGAAATTGCGAACCACAATATAAATGGAAAGTGAAAACTAAGCGGAAAAATAGCGGAGGGAGGAGAAAGCGAAAATCCAAACAGGAAGCGAGGAAACGGGAGAGAGCGCAAGCGGGATCAAAAAAATTCAAAAGCCAAAAAACCTCCAGGGGGAAAACTTAGGAGGGGCAAAAAGAAACAAAACAAAACAAAACAAAACAAAAAAAAGACCAAAAATCAAGAACAGGAATAACGAGATGCAAAATACAGACACAAACTAACAAGGCGAGATTCAGAAGAATTTCAATGAGCAGGATAACGCAAGACTACGGTGAGTATCGCGATAATCGAGTGAGGGAGTAGAGGACAAACACCGCTATTTAAAGGGCCAGAAATCTAGGGGAAATGTTGATCAGGTGTGCGAAGCGCGAAGGCGTGAGCGAACCTCCGGTCTGGAGGTGGGCGGGCAGCGGCAACATCCAGGCCTGGCATGACAACAATCTTTTAGAAATGTGGGTACAAGCTGGTTGTGTTTGCACAATGCCTGCTCAATATATGGTATGCCCAGTGTATGGAATGGCAACAGTCTCAAACTGATATGAGGTAACATGGAGGTAACATGGAGGGGAACAAAATCTGCTCCACGCAGACTGTCTACTGGTGTTCCACAAGGCTCAGTAATCGGTCCTCTCCTTTTCTCTCTCTACACTCACTCACTTGGTGAAGTTATTCCCTTAAATGGATTCTCGTATTATTGTTATGCTGATGATACCCAACTGATCTTCTCTTTTCCTTCCTCAGACATGACTGCTTCTGCCCGGATCTCAGCATGTCTGGCAGACATATCATCGTGGATGGCAGCTCATCAGCTG
>JAOTRA010000009.1:1112519-1126279 GCA_026260255.1 Pseudolaguvia tuberculata | reverse complement strand
CAGCTAGCGCAGTGTGGGGGCGGGGCTTCGTCAGCCTGTCGTCATATGAGGGGCGGGGCTCCGTTCATATCCTTACATAGTGGAAATACATTTTGATGTGTGAAGGTTATAATGGAATATATAGGATTTGGATGTTCCAGATATACATATGGTTTCGATGGTTGGGTATCCCAATGCTTTTATCTAGATCGCTTCATTCTGGCATCTCATTTCTGAATATTGAAACTTATTGTCTACTGTGTTTGCTGCTGACTTGCTGGGCATTATCGAACGCTTGTTGATCGATTATATTTCTAAATTGTCAAGGGCTGTGTGTAAACACTGTGTTTACTCCTGGAGGATAAATTATTGTTTCACATCAAGAACTATAACAGACTAGGGTCAGTGGCTAAAAAAAACTTAAACAGTAACATTAGGAAAACGGAACCACCCACATACCAAGTCACTTATTGGAAAACAAAGTAACTTTTAATTAACAAAATCTGCCTCTTAACTGGGCATCATGTTTATCAGTCATGAAACAGTTGATCAACACTTCACGGCAGGATCCTTTATCCCTCTCTATAATTAGCTGTTAGCGTTTAGCCTCTATCAAACTGCAATCACAATCACCAATTAAAGAGCCGTTTTTTGTGCTAATCACTGCTTGTAATTATTGTGTTTTGGTGACTATCGAAAATAGAGGTTACAAGAAGGTATTTAGAAATGTCATACATGTCAGTGAAAAGTAATGTAAATAAGGGTAGCATACTAAGCTAGTGCGTAGCATGATCAAAGTCTGCGCATTATGTAAAAAAACCCCCAACTATTCAGGACACTGAGCACTTAGTGATTGCTGCAGGTTATAAATCAAGAGATTAGATTAGGAGTGTAAATCCTATTTCTTTTTACGTCATTATTTATTTTAACGTTCAGTAAAGCGTAGGTTGGCAAACAGGATGAGCCAATAGCCTGCAGGGTTTGGGTGTAAGCAACAGCGTTCAAGCACACAAACCTAATTTCTTGGAGTCTGTGTTAGTTGTTTCGACACCTGGAGGCCATCTTAAACTGGCCTGTAATTTTCTGTAACTCAATCAAGCCTTTATTGTGATGTGAGCAGAAGGTCGAGTCACAAGCAAACGTGTCTGACTGGGTTGAGGTGGTCATATTGGGTTATTTACAGTATATTGGATATCTTGAGTAGCGATTTAGATTTTTAGGATACAATATAGATTTAAACATTTTGTCCAGTCCACAAAACTAGTAACAAATACACTATACAGTTATTTTATTATTTTTTTAAAGATATTTAAACATTTTACTACATTTAAAGCATCTCATTATCAAGAATGACTTTTGCAATGGCAATGTCTGGGTATCAAACCTTCTTGCTGTGAGACAACAGTGCTAAACACGGTGCTGCCCACTTTTATATAAATAGTTTATTAATACATTACAACTGAGTAAACATAGTAGGAAATAAATTCAATATACTATAAACATAACAGTTTCTGTTTTTAGGCAATTAAGGCTGATCATAACATATATTGGCTATAAAACCAATAGATACATTTCCATAGATCGCCAAATCAATTAGCAGCAGACTTCCATTACCCCAAGGCTGTATTTAGAAGGGTAATTATGACTGTTTAAAAAAGCCACTTTAATGACCTTTTAATTGACTTGTGTCATCAACTCATCATTTATATCAGGTAAAGATCTATTAGCCCTGAGGAGAGGTCTTACAAGCAGATTAATTAATTGAATCCAGCTTTATTAATATGGAAAGGTTTGTCGAGGGGTATGTTTGCCTAACATTTCATCGCAAATGCCAGAAATGATTCCATTGACGGGGCATGAGTAAAATGTCATATTATCATATGTTTGTCCTTGTAGACTCTTCAAATAACTTTTCCTCTGGCCACAGTTCAACAGAAAAGCTCTTCCAACTCCTGTAAAAGAACACAAGCCATAATAACAATAATAATAATAATAATAATAATAATAATAATGCAGTACGTCCCAAGCAGCAGGTGTGTATGCCTATGTGCATGCAGGTGTGTGAAATCATTAGTCCTGCTGATATCCCGAGGGTGTCCATCAGTCACTGCACCAATAACATAGCAAGGTTTGGGTGTCGCTGTGACAGGAAATCGATACTGGCCCTGTTCTCTGTTACTGTTTAGCAGTCAGAACAGGGTTCGGTGCAGAGTGTGGTTCTCTATTAGTCAATGAGGCAACACACAGATACCATTTCCCAATAGGGGGCATGAAGGTAGCAATGCAGATAAGGACAGAATTAGATGTCCATAGAAAATATCCATCACATCCCACCTCAAAAATTCTCTAAAAATGTCTCACAAATTTATCATTTGTTAATTCATCCTAAGGTAGACTAAATGTTATAGTAAAGATCAGATTCACACTAAACCTTTAATGCTGGCAATATTGCTGACAACATGGTGCCATTTTCAAATGCCACATGATGCTGCAAAACTGAGATTTCTGAGAGCACTGTAAATCTTGAGCTGACAATTTAGAGCAAAAAAACCCTTCAGTGATCTCACATCTTCCTCCCAGCCTTCCATTGCTCACTCCCACCTCTACACTTTCCATCATACTATTGGTCTTATGAAAGATAGCAACAACCAAGATATATCACACCAACGCTCCTTTTGGAGAAAAATGAAATGGTGATCACAGTTATTGAGTTTTACGGCACTCAAAATAGAATCGAAGTTGTTTTCATACTTTCAGTATACAAAATTCTGTTGCTATAGCTGAAGGTATTGAATTGAACAAGTACAAAGCTGCGCAAACATTGCCTCTAAGGTCCTATTTGTGTGTCTGAACCTGGTGTCAAACTCATTACTGTGGAGGATGGCAGGTTCACCTGGAGCCGGAAGCCAATGGAACACTTGGTGGTTGAGAGGCATTTACTTATTTGAATTCAGTCTTCATAAATGTATGAACAGGCTTGACAATTGTCTCAATGACTGCTCATTTAACACTCTGAAAAATAAAAATTTTTTTTGGAATATATTTGAATCACAGAGCCGCTAATATGACCACTGCATTGGAAATCATGAAAATCTTCATTTATTTAAGTCATTGTGCTTGATTCTTGTAATTATCTGTAACTTTTAAAAGGTCACTGTCTACTTTCATAAAAAAATAAAAAAAGAAGGTCTACAAGTCTCATGCGTAAACAAGAGTAGATAAAGGGTATAAAAGAGCAGAAGCTGTGAGACTGGGGAGGAGACTTGGGTAACTCTGAGACACTCCTTTGTCTGTCCTTTGCCAGTACTCCTTGATTTGCAAATCTTTATTAAACTTCACTAGTCATATTATTAAGTTCCTCTTCTTCTATCTTGTCATAACTTAGCACACAGATGATTAATCAAATTACACAGTAAAGAAGGGGAAGGATTTGTGTTTCAAGATGTTAGCGACTCCGACCCCTGCATGCTTAGTTGAAAAGGAATGATGATTGTGTATTCACGCGTGGTCTATATTTATTATACGACAGTCCGTTTGTACTGCAACTTGTTTGCACATCCTTATAAAATACTTTTACTTTAGACAAATATTTTATGTATGCTAGTTACAAATTGCTAACCCTCTATGCTCTGAGATCTGAATGCACTATTTAGTGCAAGACACTAAAGGCAAAAATCTGTGTACTTGTCATGATATGGACCTGAGAACAATTATGATGGAAGCCAACCAGATGTCCTTTCCTGTATTGCTTATAGTTATGATTCCTAAACTATCACCCAAACATATAACCCTAACCCTAAATCCTAATTTTATTTCTGAACCTTTGTCCTAAATCTAAATCCGAGCACTAAATCCTAACACTAATCCTAAATCCTAACCTTCAGGCTTACACCCTTAATTGCATATTAGTGATTTAGTAGAATTCCACTTATTGTATGTTTTTCCAAGATGTAAGGAAGCTGGAGATCCTGTGCAGTTGTCATGACAACATCAAAAACCCCACATAGACTGAACCCAGCTTATAAAGATTATACTCTATGTAGCAATGGTTTTGCAATTGTAAAAGGCTTAATTTTATTATAAAACCAAATGAGCACAATTTTTTTTTATAAAGGATAGAAATTTATGAATGAATGAATGAATGCATTTAAATGATCAATTCTTTACATATAGTCTGAGTCACAGGGCTCTTATTGTATTAAATTTGTCCATTCTTAAAACATACTGTACACCCTGAACAAGTCAGTCACCGGAGAAAACCCACGCAACAGAGAAGCACACAGGTAGACTGTATTTTGTGTAGGAGATGGATCCTGAAAGAGATGGTGGCAGTGGATAGTGTAGCTGAACAGCATCCAATGGTGGTCTGTAGGATGGCTTTTGAGGTTAGGAAGAAGAGGAAGAGGGAGAGAACAGAAAAGAGAATAAGATGGAAGATGAAGGAGGAAGACTGTAGTTTGAGATTTATGGAGGAGTTTAGACAGCAGCTTGGTGGTGGTGAAGAGTTGTTAAAGGATTTGGCAACGACTGCAGAAGTGATAAGGAAGACAGCTTGGAAGGCACTGGGTGTGACAACAGGAAAGGGGAGTGAAGAGAAAGGGACCTGGTGGTGGAATGAGAAAGGTTGGCGAAACAAGATTGGGATTGGCAGAGAGATGAGAAAAGTAGGAAGGGGTATAAGGAGATAAGGCAACAGGTGAAAAGAGAGGTGGCAAAAGCTAAGGAAAAGGTGTATGAGAAGCTGTATGAGAAGTTGGACAAGGAAAACGAAAATGAAAAGGATTTGTACCGGTTGGCCTGGCAGAAAGACAAAGCTAGGAAGGATATACTGCAAGTTAGAGTGATAAAGGATACAGATAGAAATGTGTTGGCTAGTGAGGAGAGTGTGTTGAGAAGGTGGAGAGACTATTTTTAGCATCTGATGAATAAGGAAAATGAGAGAGAGAAGGTTGGATGATGTGGAGATGGTGGAACAGGAAGTGGATAGGGAGGTGGAAGTGAAAGCAGCTACAAATAGGGTGAAGAGCAGAAAGGCCAGATAACATTCCAGTAGAAGCGTGGAGATGTTTAGGAGAGATAGCACTGGACTTTCTGGCTAAATTGTTTAACAGGATTTTGGAAGATGAGAGAATACCTATCAAATGGAGAAGGAGTGTTCTGGTACCAATTTTTAAGAATAAGGGAGATGTGCAAGCGTGCAGTAACTACAGGGGAAAAAAGTTGATGAGTCACACCATAAAGTTATGGGAAAGAGTGGTGGAAGCTGAAAGAAAAGTGCCTGAGCAAAAGTATGGTTTCATACCAAGACAGAGTACTACAGATGCAATCTTTGCTTTGAGGATATTGGTGGAAAAGTATAGAGAAGGTCAGAAGGAGTTCCATTGTGTGTTTGTGGATCTGGAGAATGCGTACGACAGGGTTCAGAGAGAGGAGTTGTGGTATTGTATGAGGAAGTCAGGTGTAGCAGAGAAGTATGTGATGGTGGTGCAGCACATGTATGAGGAAAGTGTGACAGTAGTGAGGTGTGCGGTAGGAATGTCGGACTGGTTCAAGGTGAAGGCGAGATTGCATCAAATATCGGCTCTGAGCTCTTTCTTGTTTGCAGTGGTAATAGACAGGTTGACAGATGAGGTCAGACAGGAGTCTCCATGGATGATGATGTTTGCAGATGGTATTGTGATTTGTAATTAGAGTAGGAAGCAGGTTGAGAAGAATCTGGAGGTGGAGGTACTTGCTGGAAAGATGGGGAATGAAAGTCAGTAGGAGTAAGACAGAGCACATGTGTGAGAATGAGAGGGAGTGGAGGGAGGAGGCAATGGAGCGGTGAGGTTGCAGGGAGAAAATTTAGTGAAGGTGGAGGAGTTGGATAGCATGTTAGTGAAGTGAAGAAAAGAGCAGGCAGGGTGGATTGGGTGGAGAAGAGTGGCAGGAGTGATTTGTGATCGACAAGTTTCTGCAAGAGTGAAAGGGAAAGTTTATAGGACTGTAGTGAGACCTGTTGTAGTGAGACCTGCCATGTACGGTTTAGAGACAGTTGCGTTGTCAAAAAGACCGGAGACGCAACTGGAAGTGGCAGAATTGAAAATGTTGCGATTGTCATTGGGGGTGACGAGGATGGACAGGATTAGAAATGAGTTTATTAGAGGGACGGCGCATGTAGGATGTTTTGGTGAGGGAGGCTATAATGAGATGGTTTGGACATGTGCAGAGGAGGGACATGCAGTATATTGCTAAAAGAATGCTGAGGATGGAGGTGCCGGGCAAGAGGAAAAGAGGAAGACCAAGGAGGAGGTTTATGGATGTGGTGAGGGAAGACATGCAGGCACTTGGGGTGAAAGATGCAGATGTAGAGGACAGGATAGTGTGGAGAAGAACGATCTGGCGACCCTTAACGGGAGCAGCCAAAAGAAGTTGAAGAAGTTTACTACACATTCTGCAGTAATGTTATGCTACCATACAAAACACCTTTTCACATGGAAAATAATAGCAAGGAAAATTAAATCACAAAGCATTAAAATTATGATAAAAACACCACAAAATGAATCACTTCGATTTTTTAAAAGCAACATTCCCATTAAATGTCAACATAGAGCTCTGCTATAAACATAAAGTATGTTTCTGTTGGTATACACTCATTTAGTGTGTAAACTCCCTCTTTTAGGATTTGCTCTGATCTTACCCTGCTTTATGGCACCAGTGTGTGTGAAAGTAGAACAGCTTACAGCAACTCATTTATTTCTGTTGTTCCTCTTTAGTCCTGAGGTGCTTGTTTACTTGAACACTCGCATAATGCGTCTTGAAAGAAAACCATTGATCACAATGCACTATAAAATGTCACCAAATACTGTAGCCATGATCCGGCAAGTTATCAACAGCTCTTAGACTTTCTTTCTTTCTTTCTTTCTTTCTTTCTTTCTTTCTTTCTTTCTTTCTTTCTTTCTTTCTTTCTTTCTATCCATCTATCTAAAAATAAATAAATAAATAAATAAAATACTTTATTAGGGTTTTGCATATGCTTTTTCTATACCTGTCCCATGGCACTTTTAAGTCTACTAATGTAACAACAGATTTTAGCTACAAAATTTTTGAATACTTAAAAATATTGATAATTTAATATACATGTTTTGAGTTCAATATAGTGATAATGCCTTTTCTATGCAGCTAATATATATAATAGTTGTTATGTAACATACTTAAATATAGGACAATGCCTCCTCAGGAGTTTTACAAATCGTCGAATACGCATATATTTTCACAATCGCAACATTCTTGAGCTCTCTCTTGGTAGTTGGTAGTTGCAAGCTAGGTCAGCACAGTGTATTTCAAGACAAATCTCTCGACAGCTATAATGGTAGGACAATTTCATCCTCCGCTCAGTCTGAAGAAAAACATCTTTCTGGCTTTACCACTCACAGCTTGAACTGATGGTAAGGAAAACAGGATCAAACACATCTACCCAATGTAAAAACAAAAATACTTCATCTAGCTGAGAATTCTAGGGAATATGGCAGGATTCTCATTTCTGGACCATTATCTTGGAAAAAAAAACAATGAATTGAAATGCCCAGCACCATACAGCGGAAATGTTCTCACATAGTGGAATATGAATCCCACATAATGAAAAACAAATCTAAAAAACAAACAAAAGAATTCTGTGCTATGTAATCAGAATTATTAAAACATTGTATAACATCTATAGCTCTTATCTAAATTAAGATTTACTCTTACCCATACAGTAACCGCCACATTTGGATTGGGACTGTGGGGGTTATTTTTCAAATCATTCAGCCACGATAGTATTGGTAAGATCAAACACCAATGTTGGGTGAGGAGATCTGGTATGTAGCCAGTGTTATTCCAGTTCATCCCAAAGGTGTATAAAAGTTGTTCAGACAACAGTAGCGGATCCTGCCTAGTGGTCAATGACTATTTGATGTGGTAGGTGGGGGGATTATCTTTGGTATGGCTTTACTCTCCTTACCTAGATTACCATCTATAAAAAGACCAGCAAATCAACAGTCATGTGGCTCTACCAAATTGGCTAACAAACCAAAAACGTTTTATCCCTGATTTTCTTTAGATTGCGTTTTACGGGTATAGATTTTTAGGGTATTTTTTGTCTTAAAAGAGATATGGCAAGAAGAGAACGGTAAGGGAATGGAAAGGACCCAAGTCAGAATTGACCCTGGGGCAGTTTTACAAACTTGGACGAATGGCTGAAATTCGGCGGTGAATCATTGCTCATGCAGTGGAATGATAATCAGTCCGAGTGAATTTTCAAAGACGCAGATGGAGGGAATTGCAAAAATGTTGCAGAGACCTATAAAATATTTGGTGTGCTAAATATCTGGGTCTGTCTGTGATTTAAAATCTAGCAGTGTGAAATGAGTTCTGTATAAAAGTTATACCAGAAATAATTTACAGCCAATAAGAGAACAAGATACAGGGAAGACTTCAAGAAAAACGTTGAGTCCATAATTTTGTAATATTTTACCATTTGAATAATTTTACCCAGAGTTTGTGTGATCTTGCATTATTTCCTTCATGTTTTATAAGTGATTGAATGATTAAACAGTGAAAAAGAAATTATGAATGTTTTTGTGCATGTGATGTGGACTGGAGGGGTCCAGAATAAGTAAATAACCACGTGTGTGTGTCTATTAAATGAATGTCTATTAAAAGAAACAACAATTTATTCATTCATTCATCTCACATGCAAACCCCTCACAGAAAGATACATATTGAATCAAACCCAGGACCTGTTTGTTGTGAGGGGACCGCCGCGAACCACTTCGCCACTGCGCCGCCCTCAGAAGACAAAATCTTTAATCTTAAATTTGGGAAAAAAGTCTCAGTGCAACAAAAATCATTCTAATTGATGTACCATTTTCCTCATTAAACGGCGACTGAAGGACAAAAGCTTTTTAATTGCAATTTACAGATTGTGGTTGGTCTTACTACAAAGCTGTGAAAACGATTGATTTGTCTCGATTTAAGCATCAAACACACTATCATACTTTAGTTTTACTCGTTTGGCATAAAAGATGAACGGCACGCCTGCAGCTAAATTGAGCTGCATGGTGATTGTTGATTTCTGAATTAATGGATTCATATATTTCCCAGCTCCCCTTCCCCAACCCTCCCAACACCCCTCACTTTTTATTATTTTTCCCTCATTGCAAGCATCAACAACGGCATTCACCATCTCATTAAAGACCTGGGTGCCTGAGGCGGGCCGATAAACAGAATCCATTTACATAAATATGAAACACCTCTATTTCGAAGAGACGCAGGACTAATAAACCTGGTGCACCTAGGCTAGGCATAAAAGCGGATTGACTGGCGTTTGATCCTGTTGAAGACAGATGGACTGCTTCCACCAGCCAGTCTGATGTGTTAAAGCTATTTGTTGAGAAATAACACTTGTTGATTTGTCATGATTAGCTTTTTGTCGCCCGCATCCTTGCTCTCTAGTCAGTTAATTGGGAGGCAACGTACAAATGAGAGTAACTTTATAAATTAGGTTTGTTCGGGGCAATTTAATAAGTTCTGAAAGCTTCCAAAAACGGGGACACCGGTTATTTTATGGACACAGTTGAAGTCTGGTTCTTATTTATGAGAAATTTAAATAAAAAAAATTTCAAGTTTCCTTTTATAGAAGAAAAATCTGCCCTTTGAGAATAAAAAAATGGAGAGACAAATAGGACACAAAATTGTCTTTTAATATACTACTTTAAATTAGCTTTAGCGCAATTCTTCCTTTTAACTATGTGAAGCACTTTTGTCCTGATTTGAGGCAATTGTTGTTTATTTATTTCCTTTTTTTCTTTCTCACAGCCAATTATCCACTTTCCATTTCTCATCTCCAATTAAAACACTTTATTTTCACTCTCACCTCTGAAAGTATATTTTCGACAGCACAGCTTCTCAATTAGATGCGCCACCGGCGGCATGGGTCACAGAAGCTAAGAAAAAAGTCAAACAGCAAACAAACTTTTGCTAATAACAGTGCTTCATATTACTTGTACCTTTTTATTTAAATGAAGAATAAAAATACTCTTCATTTCTTCTTTGGCGCTTCTAAATATGTGTGTGTTAAACTCTCACAAATAATCTGTATTATCAAAGCAGGAGACCCGACTATGCTCCCTTTTTTGTCACCTAACGTTCCCACACTCTGTACCTTGTCTTGTTATCTCACCCTCATCTTCAATTGCCAAACAACTCGCTGTGGTATGGGTTACGATCCGAAAGCATCATAAACATCACCACGGGCCACAAAAACAGTTGCAACTGTGTACAGTATTTAAATGCAGACTGACTTCATGAGCAGATATGGATACCAAAAACTTTTTTGTTAATAAATTGTAGATCATATTACCTTCTCTACTGTACATGCTTTGAATTTATTAATACACACTTATCATAAATGATTCATTTTCTTTTTAGATCTATAAATAAACAACAATTAATTACTTTGTAGGTGCATTTAATGTTCTGTCAGATCGTTCGCATCAAAATATTGTGCTGTTAGAGCTTGTCAATTATATTGAGTTTTTAAGCTTCTCCTTTCTTGTTTCATTCTTTAAAAAAGTTAACTACCAACCCAGGTGCTAAAGCCTGATTACACCTGCACCCACAGGAGCCTCCTGACGGTCAGCATTAGTTCACCATGCAGGACAGCTGGGCCATCCAGAGGGTGGTGCCGAACGTACCATCCACACCGAGCTGTCTGTCCCTCAGGACATGTACAACAAGAGGTGCTTCACCGATTCAAGGAAGAAGGACTCAACAATGGACTCTTTCCTTAGGGTAATGAGAAAGAGAATAAGGAGGAGCTTATTTCTGCAGAGAACCTGATACCAGGACTTTTTTCGTTTGCTTAACCGGTTACTGGTCAAAATTCAAACACCCAAAATTCACAGTTGCACCTGTTTTTGGGGAAGTGGTAGTCTAGTGGTTAAGTTGTTGGACTAATACCAGAAAGATCGGGAATTGAATCCCACCTCTATCAAGCAACTACTGTGGGCCCTTGAGCAAGACCCTTAACCCACAATTGCTCGAGGCTGTCTGAGAATGACTAGTTAAATACATGAGCAGAGTAAATCACAAACAGTTTATTTGGGAAGGGAAATAAGAAGGCAAACAATTCCAAAAACGTTATCCAAAAGGAGTAGTCAAAAATGTAAGTCCAAGTTCAAAATCCAAAAGGTAAATCCAACAAAGTTACAAGAGAGTGTGCTTAGTATGGCCTAGGGCAACAACACTTCGCAATTAGCCTTAGGAGGCCACCTGCTTATATAGGCAGCCCACGCCCACTTAACTCAACCAGGAAGTAGATTCCTAAAATTCGGGCGAGGGCGCTCTCTGCAGGCGGTCCTCCGAAGGCATAGTTCTTACAAAAAGAGACCAAATGTAAGTCGCTCTGGATAAGAGCGTCTAACGAATGCCAAACTGTAACTGTATTATGAATGTGACAAATAAAATGTAAATAAATACAGTATTTATTATAATAAGGTAAACATAATCATTTAAAAATGAAATTTCTTCAACATGTTAACAATTATGCACAATGAAAAAATTCTATACATCTATGTGTAAGCAGTTACTACCATAAACTAATTAGCACATTATTCTACAGAAGATGGGTGATTTGTCATCCAGTGGAAATTACTGGGCAAGCTGTTAGTCTCTATGAAATAATTTTCCACCAATTATAATCAAGCTTTCATGTAGTGAAGTTGGTTACATAGTCTGTTGAAACCTTGGACATTTTTGTTGGTTATTTAACATAATTCTTAATTCATATTTCTTTCCAGAACTATTTTTAATATGTTGCTTTTTAGAAATCCAAAAATAAAATAAACCTTGCAATGAACTGGCAACTGTCCTGGGTGTACCCCTGCCTTTTGCCCTATGTTCGCTGGGATAGGTTCTGTGACCCCTGTGACCCATAATTAGAGAATGAATGAAAATATCATATATTTCTCTTTAATAAGACAAGGAGACACTCCCTGAAATGATATACAGAAGAAAGATGGAGAAGTGGTAGCGCAGAAGGTGTTGGACTGCTAATTTGAGGATCAAGATCCGATTCCCAACACCAAAAACAACCACTGCTGGACTTCTCAGTAAGACATTTAATTCCCAATTGTTTAGTTGTAGCTGGAATTAAAAAAAATAATAATTTGTAATTGTTAGTTAGTTATTAGTTATGCTATTATACCAATGTTTAAATTTTTGCCTTTTGGAAGACATAGCTTACATAATTATTAACAAAAAATAAAAAACATTTTAAACATGTGGAGCAGCTGAGATTTTATAGACTTTTTTCCCACAAACCCCCTAAAGACAGCTTAATGGTGTCCTGTATTTGATCTAGGGAGGAAGGATCGGGATTTGATTTTCCTTCCAAATCTGCCAAATGCTTGACCAGCGAGTTTCCCCTTCCCACCTATAAACTAATCTGAATGTATTTATTCATTTTGGCTTTTCCTTTACTTCCTAGTGATTCAAGCAAACATGCCAGTATTGAAGCACCACATAATCTGATATCAAAAGTGAATTTATCATCTGAAACACTTGAGCCATTGACAGACTCATCGTCCTGCCAACTGATGGGATGATTGCATATGGTGTAAAACGTTGGGTCAGTGTATATCCCGACACACTATATAGGGATCTCTCTAACAATTATAAACTGCTGTAATTAATAGCTTGTTGCAGCTGTTTGTTATTAATTAATTATTAATAGTGAACAGTTGTTGTACCTAAGATTCAACATAGTGTCTGAGGACTCTCAGTCTAGTTGATCTAGAGCAGCCCGGTTATCCTGTCATTCCAGAGCAATAAAAGAAACGACATTGGGGCGACTCAGCAGAGGAGAAGTCATCACGTAGCAGTTAGTTTCATATCAAATCTTTCTCAACCTTACGGTGTTGTGTGTGTGTCTGGCAGTGTCATTACCTGAGGGGAGTTTAATAATTCATGAGAATGTCAGTAAGACTTAGATTCCCTCTGCATGCCAAGACTTTTGTTGCATGCTAACGCGCTCTACTTCACCATGGTACATGACGCCACCCACCCTGCAGTAAACGTAAAAAGACAGATTGCACTTTTTTTTAAATATTGAAAGTGTCTTTGGTCTGTCAAGAAATGTGACTGAGAGTGTGCTTAAAACATTCAAGCAGACCGGTAGACCCAAAAAAAGTGAAAGAGCAGTAAGAAGAAAAAATGCACAGAGAAAGTTCAGAAAAAAGAAAACAGCAACCTTTTTGACTGAAAAGTAGTGAAAAAGTGTTTCTTTATTGCTGCATTGTGCTGAGGAGAAGAGCCAGTCAGGCCTCAAGTGCTCCATTTTGCTTCCCAAGACAGGGTTTGTCTAATGTTAAAACTGAGTCACCTAAAGGCACTTACAACCTGCTGGGATTTGTTTTGTAAGCCAATATGTTATTTTCAGACAGTGATGAAATCGCATGATTCAAGCTGTCTTTCTGTCTGTCGCTGTCTCGCTTACCTGACAATGTGATCTTAAAAGAACATATAGCAAACATGAAACAACAGATTTTTCAAGGTGGATTATTCAGAATAGTTTTTTTTTATAGACACAATAATTAATTCTAAAAAATTTAAGCAGCATGGCGTAGTGGTAAGCGTGGTTGCCTCACAGCAAGACGGTCCCAGGTTCGATTTACAGGCAAGGAGTGTTTTCTGTGTGTGTGTGTGTGTGTGTGTGTGTGTGTGTGTGTGTGTGTGTGTGTGTGTGTGTGTGTGTGTGTGTG
>JAOTRA010000009.1:1064809-1093141 GCA_026260255.1 Pseudolaguvia tuberculata | reverse complement strand
TATATATATATACACACAAAAGCCACTAGACAAAGTTTTAAACTAATGAAAAATAGCAGACTGAAAACTGTGCATTGCTGCATTCTGGGAATTGATGATTGGCCTCAGAGACATAAAAGCACTTGAAGTGTGTCTTTGCATGCGTGTGGTTTCGCGTATGCGCGCCAACATAAAGCAGCCTAAATCATAAACTTGTAATAGGCCATTCACTCTAAATTAGGTGACAAATATGGACAGATTGATAGCTGAATTACTGCAGTCTAGTAGACAAGAAAGACAGCATTGAGGCTCTGCTGAATATGAATTTCCACATCAGAGCTTCTTCGCATCTCAACATGACTTTTTAAAAGTTTTTGTTCATGTTAAATGTGAAAATATGTGTTCAAACATGTGTTTAAATGTTTTTAAAATCTGTGTTTAAATGATTATATTGAGAAGCACTTTTCATTCAACCCACCAAATTATTACAAACATCCATTTCTCTACTGCTTATCATATATCCTACTGCTTATTGAAGTAGATACAGCGATACTTTACTCACTGAGTAAAGAGATCGATTTTCAGGCAGGGGCCTTTCTGTGTGGATTTTGCATGTTCTCCCCATGATTGCGTAGCAGTTTCCTCCTGCAATACAAAAATATGTTTGTTAGGCTGACTGGTGAGTCTAAATTTTCCATAGGAGTGAGTCTGTGATGAACTTGTCCAGGGTGCACTGCTCCTGTATTTTACCTTTCAGAGAGTTGGGATATGGTCCAGCAAACACCTTTTTAAATTAAAGTACAATTGTGAATTGGAGTACAAGTTTCTCTGCATAAGTGCTGCATGCTGTGGCTGTAAATGATATTGAAGACAAACATCAGAGGGAAACCCCTGTGTATCATTCAGGACACAATCCTACACACACATTGATTTTAAAGACGTCAGACCATTCAGGGTTAAAGGGGTATTAGAGAGGGCTAGTTGAAACTCTTTAAAAACATTGAAGAATATGCAAAAGCAAGCCCTCAGATCAGATAGCGGACCGGAGGTCACTGGTCAGGTGCTCTTGTATGCCACCAAAATTTACATCAGTTTCTGAAGTTTTGATGATAGAATTTGTTACTTGTTGCTAGTAGATCAGTGACTTAACAAACAAATGTCTTAAGCCAATGCATTGATCCAATACACAACCCACCCCACCACACGTTAACAAAATTACTATTACTACTGGTGGTAGCAAAGCATTGCTGATTAGATAAATACTCTTCACAACAATGATGGACTGAAAAGCAACTGAAATCTTTACAATTGTAGTGTAAATGCATCCTAAATAAATCATTACAAAACTAATCTAGTAACATGCTAGAGAACCGAGAGGAAGACACAAAGCAGTAGGAGATTCTGATGAAAGCAGCATGGTCTGGGTGAGTCAGGATGCAGAGGTCAGGATCTCGGCAGGAGATCAATCAAGCTGATTATTAAGTATGATGTGGCGCATTGATTGCCCTCAGCGTGGGTTTAAGGAAAACAGCAAGCGAGAGACTGAGCAGATACCACGCCTTTGTTAGCTTTCCACGCGCCTGAACAGAAAATAAAACAGGTGAATCAGAGCTCATGGGAATCCAAACACAACCTCACCATACGGAGTCGAATGCGCAAAGTGGATCGAAACGGCTACGTGTTGAATTACCTTCGCTGTTTGAAAACACATATGAATGAATAAAGGATAAAGCGTTCAATTTCGTCTCTCGTTTACATCTCTATACACTTTGGTGTAATTTCTTTCCTTTTTTATTTTGCCCCTAACAATAAAAAAGTCTGAAAAGGAACGAGATGAAACATTTCATTTTTGCATTCTTGCCTTTGTGCATTTCTGATTGAAACCAGTTTCTGTGCCACCGGCGATTTTTACAATAGATTTATAGCCAGTTTACTATTATATTTAGACGTTTAAAAAAACAGAGAGAGAGAGAGAGAGAGAGAGAGAGAGAGAGAGAGAGAGAGAGAGAGAGAGAGAGAAACATATCTCGATATAAACATAATGCTTTGCAATTTCGTAGCTTTGCACAACCTAATACCCCTTCATAATACATTTCCTTTGCCATTTGCAGCAGGGTAGGTGTATGTATGTGTACGTGTGTGTGTTCTCATCTCTTTTCATTTGTCTATGATGTTCAAAAATTGCTGTTCATATGGAACTCAACACTTTACAGTTACACAGGTAGAGGATATCCCATTTTTTTTTTTAACACAAATGAGACATCGTCTCGAAGCAAATAATCCATTATACAGAGCATGAAAACATGCACAGTCTGTTCAGCAGTCTGGAACTGCTGCTATGGAGTCAAACAGATCTCAGGAAAAAGTGTTGCTGTATATTGTAGTATTTTATGTCTGGTGAGTGGAGGTGCACTTGATACTTCTATTCAATTTCTATTTAAACCACTTGCTGATATGTAGTTGGTACATACATGGGCCTTTTAAAACTAGCACTTTTAAAGCACATAGCACATCGACTAAGCATTTTCGAGGGCTCCCCAAATATCTGTTTTATTTGTAGTAGTAGCAGTACTAGCAGTAATATTCTAACACTTCTAACACATTATTCAGGGTCACAGGGTTTTGCTGGATCCTATCCCAGTGCACATAGTGGACACCGTGGACAAGTCACCAGCCCATAGCAGGGACACACATAGACGAACAACCACACACACACACACTCAATCCTATGGTCAATTTAGAATTGAAATCAACCTTTTATGCATGATTTGAACCCACGCAAACACAGGGAGTGTCAAGTAATGGGCAGGTTCAATCACGCCCTCATAACCAGTGGGAAGTGGAAAGTGGTAGCCTAGTGGCTAAGGTGTTGGACTAATACCAGAAAGACCGTGGTTCAAATCCTACCTCCACCAAGCAAGCACTGTGGGCCCTTGAGCAAGGCCCTCAACCCACAATTGCTCAGTTTTAAAAAAGAGACCAAATGTAACTCTGGATAAGAGCATCTGCCAAATGCCAAACTGTAACTGTAAACACTCAGGCTCGTTCATAGAAGCGAAAGGACTCCTGAACCTATTTGAAGTTTAGCTCTGTTTAATCAAAAGCATATCTGTCTCATCTTCATTTTCTAGAATTAACCAAAGATCCTGTTCCATTCCTGTCCCATCTGCCATGTCGTATCATCTGTGTTTATCTGTTGGTGACTCTAATATGTCAATAAACATGTGTTTAGCTTACCTGTGTGTGGTCCTCTCCTGTGACAGGGAGAACATGCAAAATCTTCACAGAAAGATTGGACCTTCTTGCTGTGACCACTACACCACTGAGAAATTAAACAAAAAATTGTATGTATAGTGTTATAGGACTCAAGGCAGGAGATACAACAAGTCAGTATGGATCAGCATTTAATGCATGTCTGCTAACTGGCATGCGGTAGCATTTACCACCACTGAAATTTTATACATTTAACTTATAGGTTGTATTCAGTCATACATAATAAGCACATTACATTTACATTTATATCGATGAATTAGTAATGTCTACACAATTTTAGACATATCTGTCTGAGCGTTTATTCTGGAGAACAGGGAACACACAATTTCTGAAATTAAGTTAATCTTTAGTGGTCATTTTCCAAAAGTCATTTTTCTTGAATCTAATTAATTTGTTCCTTGTGTCCATCCATCCATTCATATATCCATCCATCCCTCCATCCATCCATCCCTCCATCCATCCACCCATCCATCCATTTATTCATCCACCTATTTAATGGATGTCCATGATCATTTGTTGTTTATTTTCTGTAAACATCTGCATGTTTCTGCAAGTTTGCATCAGTTGCTTCTGGGTTCTTTGGTTTCCTTTGGGTCTTTCATTCATTGTAATAGATGTTCATGATATCCAGTGTTCTGAAAACAGAACAAATTTAGCCAAAGCTTCAACAGGGAAGTGGTGGCCTAGTAGTGTTGTACTAATACCTCTCATTTTATAGCACCACCAAGATACTACTGTCACCTGAACAAAGCCCTTAATTGCTTAGCTGTATGTCGCTCTGTCATCTGCCAAATGCTGTAAATGTAAAGGGGTGGTTAAGCAACGTTCTTTGCTTGCTTTTAACTGTTCCTACCCTTTGCTGCTAACCTGAATTAGGTATATTTATTCAATCAGAAGCTATTAGATACCAAATGGTATCCTCCAGTTACTGATGTATGTCTGAAGGTTTAGCTCGGTGGTCCCCAAACCTCGGCACTGGTCTGTGGATCAATTGTTATGGTGATAAAAAGGTTGGGAACCACATGTCTAGCTAAGAGAAACTAGTTGTAACACTTTAACCACATAATGTGCACATTTAGCACATCACCTATAATTTTTTGAGAAATGATTATGACATTAGATGAGATTGACCTGCAAGCGTTGGAAATTGTGTTAATTAATGTGCAAGATTAATTAAAAACAGGGAATCTCATTTACAAACAAAAATGCCAAAGGCAAAGCTGGTAGCTTGTTTCTTGTGCATCTCTGACATGTACACACATGCCCAATCATACTGCGTTTCATTCTGCCACTCCTGATTACCAATCACAGCTGCTCAAAACCCAGGGCTCGCAGGGTCGACCTACTCTCACTAAAACACCATTCAACGTTTCCACTTCATCTTCCTCAAAGCAAAACTATTAGAACACCAGACACATTGGCCCTGAGTTAGCATCAGTTAGACAGGCACAGTTGCATGTTCAACATTTGGTAGACACCCTTATCCAGAGCTCTCTTTTATACAAATGGACAATTGGGAGTTGCCAGGGACCCAGCAGTGGCAACTTTTGTTGGTGATGCTCAGAATGAAACCCGATCTTCCAATTAGTAATACAACACCACAATCACTGTGCTACCAGATCCCCCGCTATCTACATTTGCACAGACTAGGCATGGTGCAGTTGGGCCATCTCTAAAAGGCAAACAACATTTTGGCCATTTGTTGATTTTATTATTTGGCTGAGATGTAGGATTTAGCAAATGCCCTTATCCAGACAAAATAGTGCTTGCATGGGTTTGCTCCCACAGTCCAAAAACTAAGTGATTCTAAATTGTTCATTATAATTTGACATTATAAAATGACAGTGACAGTGACAATGCATTCAGGGAGGCATTTCCTGTCATCATGGAAATATAAAGTTACAAATATATATTAATGGTTATTATTTATGAATGTTAAAATTCTTTTTCATTTAATGTCACAATTTTTGGAATTGTTTTTCAAATTCTCTTAATTTTCACATTTACAGTTCAAATACTAAGAATAGACAAGCGCTCAGCGCTGAGACTCACCGTTCATGGGTTCTGTCACTTTTGGATAGAATTTTGCTAGTTGAGTGTAATTGATAACACTAAATTTCTCATCGGCCCCATCATCTCGGGTTGAGCAGACATTATTATCCGTGTCAGCTCAGCCAGCATGCCAGCTGTCATCGCATCCTGCAACTGTATCCCAAATGTCTCAATTCAGAGAGGAAAACCACTAGCATGCTGGCAATGCAGGATATATTCAACAGGTGACCAGTTGGGAGCATTTTCCTCACTGGAGAAAGAGAGATACTCAACCAAGATTCTATCCTCAGCTGTCTGATGTCCTTTTGGGCAAGTGAGAGATATATCAAGCACATGGAATTGAGGGCAATCCATCTGACATGGACATCCTTATTGCTAGTTTGCATATGCATGGCTAGGATACACAAACGTTTGTAACGCACAAAATCGTCTTGGGTGATAACTGCTCAAATATTTTTTTTTAAATCAAAACTATTTTTTAATCCAACCAGAAATAAAAAAAGAAATACATTTCCAATTTGGATTTTACCTACACATTCAAAAATATAGGTCTGATTGAATATTTAAGGTTTTTATAGGGACAATAGGTGAAGCACCTCTTAAAATTATACCTGCAACTTTGGTCAACTGGAACTAGAAACTAGTTCCAATAACAGACAATGTATGTGTATATTGTTAATAGAGTGAAATCTACACTAACATAAGTTACCAGATCTAGTCTGTATGCAGCCCAGTTGGTGGATCATCACAAAAGAAATAAGCCCCAGAGGCGGTTTCCCAGTGATGACCATGTCTTCAAACCACCCCACCCAGGACTAAACCTCTCAACATTTTTTCTCCATTTTGTCACCATTTTGGTTTCTTGGACCTGTTGCCCCTAGCTTTTTTAGTTGGAGGATGTAATTCATTTATCTTCTTGCTTGCTTATTTCCTAATTCAGTCACAAAGGTCTGCTGGAGCCTATCCCATAAGTACAACCTAGACAGGTCGTCAGTTCACACATAGACGAACAACCACACAAAAACACACTCATTGCTATGGTCAATTAAGAATCACCAATCAACCTCATTTACATATTTTTGGACTGTGGGAGGAAACCAGAGTACTAGGAGAAAACCCATACAAGTGCAGAAGGAACATGCAAACTCTTGCACGATAATCAAACCCATGACCATCTTGTTGTGGGGGGCACTTTGTTACAGCAGTATATATACTTTTTTGGCCCGTTTTTGAATATGTCAAAATATTTATATTATATGTATATATTTATATATTTTATAGATCGTTACAATAATTCTATATCAGTATAATAATATAATAAAATAACATTTTAATAAATAAATCATAAATGATAATAATGCATTATGTTTACTGTTACAGACAAACCTGTTATCCTTCTCATGTTAAATATGATGTGTTGCCTTAATAAGATAAAATAAAATAGACTGCTTGTTTTTCTATTTTAATAGAATTTAACAGAATTTCTGGCTCAGTATTTATTTTTCAAATGCTATTAAATGCTTGTCAATGGAAAGCTGGACAGAGAGAAGGAAATAAGTTTATGTGTTCAGCATGCTTTATACTATATAGAGATTTTCTTGGCCTCCAGGGTAAGAAAGGTACATGTTTTAATCCCATCTGCTTCTATTTGGCTTATCATAACATCTGTCAAAGTACAAGTTTGACTCATGTAGGACGGCGTATCAGATTCACGAGAGAAATTTCATCTGTCTCGTTGTTCTGGTGTTTTTTATTCTGCATAAATTTATTAGTGAAGAAACCAGCAGACGTTCATTTTCAACAGGATGGGTTTCTGCGCAATAGGTAGTTCGGTAATTTAAACTAATGTTTATTATATTGTCTAATACAAACTGTTTTGATCATTGGGAAATATTCTACTTCGGTCCTATATCTTTCGGTTCTGTCTGTCTGACTAGCATCATTTTCCCAAAATGGTCATTGTGTTAATTGTATCATCAGAGTCATGGCAAGTCCTATTGGTTCTTGGCTTGGCTGTAATCAATGTTAGATGCTGCATGGAGTAGTTTTAGGTCAAATCTATATACTTAAGAGTAGCATAAATATGGGCAGATATTTTTAGACTAATTTGGAGGTAAAACTATCTTCCATAAAGCCTACATACTCCTTAATTGTCAATAAGTCAGTGCTGATATTTGGCTTTTAGCTAAAAACAAAACACTTCTAATGACCCTTAAAGACCAAATCAATCACATCATACTGACAAAGCCACCAGAAGTTACTTTATAAAGCGAATGACAGCAAAATGAGGGTAATTATCTGTAATTGTCTCTGTCTAGCCAAGAGGCACTGGATGTATGGTAACTGTAAAGTCCTTAACATTTCTTAAGTATAGGCTATTTACAAACAAAATAGTTCTCATGTGCCCATAAACAGGTTTCATTCCATAACATATTTTTGTTCTTATGCATTAAATTCATTCATTTATTTACCCTCTAACACACTTAGGGTGAAAGGTATGGACAAGTCGCCAGTCCATCACAGGCACACATAAACGAGCAACCACACTCACACACACTTACTTCTATACGCAATCTATTTTCTTCTGTAACTGAAAATAAATTCTTCATTGCAGGTATACACACGCTACGGGAAATGCTATACCTTCAATGGTAATAAGACCTCACCAAAGCGGACCCGGCAGGGGGGCATGGGGAATGGCCTTGAGCTGATGCTGGATATACAACAAGATGAATACCTCCCCATCTGGAGAGAGACCAGTGAGTCAGTGCACAAGTACCGTTAGAAACTGAATCACTAATGTTTTGTTTTTTTTCAAAGTGGAACATGTTCATGGATTTTTTTTTTTGCCTTTTAGGTGTGAAAATTGTTAATAAAATTACAAAAAAATTTAAATATCAAAATACAAACAATCAAAAAATAATCAGAATATAGTATTGTGATACAAAACGTTTTCTATTTACATGTGTAATTCTGGCTGACCAAGAAAGTGATACATGGAAACCCTTTGGAAACCACTTTTTAACCTTTAACTTTTGGCCTGAAACATGTGTGTAATCCTTCAGGGTGTAAGGTGGAAGCCACTTTACAGAAATGCTCCTGTAGATATTCTATAACTTGGCTGATTCAGCAGTTAACTGGGTCATGTTGTTTTCTGAAGCTGCAACCCCTCAGGTCCCATGCTCATCGTTTACATTACTCTGGGAGTGGTTGCACCAGGGCACCCCTTCACATGCAAAAGGAATATTTTCTTTACAGGTATCCTGAACTGATGGGGTACTAGGAGAACCAAGCTCAGGCAAGCTAAAACAGTTGCCGGACCTTGTCCTTACAAACTTCTTGCGAACTCCTTAGCATTACATTTGAAAGAAACACATACATGTATCTCTTCCCACTAGATCTAGCTTGGGGGCCACATGTTGAATGTTGAGGTCTCACTGACAATGAGAGCTGAATTGAATTCTGTAGCTGCTCTGAATTGTGTGAAAGTTTCCACACTGCTACAAAGTCTACTAGGACAATGATTTGGATGACTGCACTTGGATCTTTGAAAAGACAAATCTGTGGCCAATTTAAGACAATTTTTATCCAGTTCTATTAGCACAGGGGTGTCTGAACCTGATACTGGAAAGCCATTTTAATGCAGTTTTCAGCTATAACTTGCCTCAACACACCTATCTGTAAGTTTCAAGCGTGGTTTCACTTGTAAGTTTCAACACACCTATCTGTAAGTAGCAAGATCTTAATTAGTTGGTTCAGGTGTGTTTGATTAGGGTTGGAGCTAAACCACCAGCTCTTCAGGACTAAGCTTGGACATTATTGTCTTAGCAGATCCACCTTGTATGCATTAAGGCCATAGTATGCAGACCTGCATCACTCTGACCTGCTGCTACCAACCCTGAGGTTTTACTCAGAGCACAGTGTTGATGCTACACAAGGGGATGGATAACTTGCTAGTTTAGGTTCAACCTGGGGTGTTTTTACATAGCCAGATTTGCTAGTATAAACTATTATAAAATAAGGAATGCCAAATATTGTGACATATGTTAGCCTACACTTATATAGTTTTATTGTGTCAGTTATTATATAAAATCAACATATTTATCTACAATAAATCTTAAAGTACTTTACATAAACTTGTAAGGGTTTACAGCGTGAATGATTATCACTAATCATCACTCATTCAATGAAAAATGAACAGACAGTAACATACAACACAATCATGCTGAGGTTGAAGTAGCTTGTTGTTGCTATCTTTACAGATGAAACCACTCTGGAGGCTGGGATCCGGGTTCAGATTCACAGTCAGGACGAACCTCCCTACATCCACGCGCTGGGCTTTGGAGTCTCACCAGGATTTCAAACCTTTGTGTCTTGCCAGGAACAGAGGGTATCCTACATTCAAGAGCATCATAACATATTCTTCTGATTAACAAGGGACATGCAGTTATAGCTCTGATGAGAATGCTAGGAAACAGTTATTTATTTATTTCGTATTTTATATTATCCAAGATATTTTTTAATGCCCAGACCAGAGGTTATGACCAGAGTACAGGAGCCATTTCTCAACACTCCAGGGACAGTTTATATTTTCAAGCTTTGCTCAGGTCTAAGACCAATTTAGTAGCTTTATTGCTGTGCAACCCCATTATTCTGACTCCAGTAATATATGACTGAACAAAATAAAGGTCATGATTTAAAAACAAACAAACTAATAAATCTATATATTGTGTTTAATCAATGATGATTGAAACAAATACACAATATACACAAACAATAATAGAAAATATTTACCTTTCTAGCCCCACCTCTATTTGAAAGTAAGGAGTGCAGCAAGAGACTTATATGCAAAAAAATATTTAACTTATAGACATGAATAATAAAAATGTTTTATTGTTAGTTACTTATTTGGGATAATCTATGTAACAGTATTGCATCGTGCCTGCAGATAAGGCTAATACTACTTGTTATTCCTGTTTTATGACTGCGCGCCTTGTGATTGGTTGTTTTCTCAATTCCACCACTGCTTTCTGGTGTTTAAATAGTTTGTTTCTTTTAATTGTTTGTGTTTTAATTTTGTTACTATACGATGTGTTACATTTGTTGCTTTGATACTTCATACTTTGGAATGAGGTTGATAGATTGAGAACGCAAACATAAATGTATAAGTCTGTGTGAGATCAGCGATGAGTACAATGGGCATAGTGCTGTAATACTATAAACACTTGATCGACAGAATATTTTAAGCATTAAACAGATAAATAAAAGTGTCCTTACTATCCACACATAATGTCAATGATTGCTTCACTAACATCCCTTAGCATCCATCCACATTATCATCCCTTTCTGAGTTCTAAAACCTGCTCCAAGCATTGTGTTCAAGGATGCCCTCTGTGGCTTGAGATGATTCCTGTCAATTGCCTACCACAGATCTTATTGATGATTATCTGATGATTGTTAGGACTGAGGTTGTTAATAGATTCCCTACCAGCTTGATCATTCAATACAGCATGATTAAACAGACAATACGTCTTCCTCATACAGTTCTCTCTCTCTCTCTCTCTCTCTCTCTCTCTCTCTCTCTCTCTCTCTCTCTCTCTCTCTCTCTCTCTCTTTGTGTAATCATCCTGTTAGCTGTCGTACCTGCCACAGCCATGGGGAAACTGCCGAGCTTCGACAGAACCGATGATCCCCGGATACGACAAGTACAGCGTAAGCGCCTGCAGACTGCACTGCGAGAGCGTCCAGGTGCAACGAGAGTGCAACTGTCGGATGATCCATATGCCAGGTATGTAGGAACGTTAATATTGCACTGATAAGGTGCTATTAATGTGCATGTCTGGTCTGAAAACTCACTATTATTGACTGACACAGGCTATCAGCAGACCTGTCAATCATCCTCACACTTGTCAGTCAGAGCCACAGCAAGAAATGGGATTTAAGGCTATTTATATAATGAGCCTTCCACTTAGATGAGCCAGCGCTATGCAAGAAGTTCCTCATCGGTATTCACGCTTTCAGTATCCTGACCTCTTTCCTTGACTTTGCTTTTTCTGTTAAATTTTTTTTTTTTCCAGAAGCATGTGACTGACCTGAGTATAATAATCCGATTATTTCTTTTAGAAAGGAACTCAAACCATTTGTTTATTTACAGACCTTGTCATGTCTGTTTCTTGTCCATTCACAACATCATTTCTCATGGTGTTACATTTACAGTATTTAATATTCACAAACATACGTAGAGTTTGTAGCTTTTAATACTGTCTTTGTAATCTTTTTGCAGGAAACGCAAATATATGTACGCCTGCCAAAGCCAAATGTGCCGACAGAGCGCTGGGTACGATTTTTTTTAAATAAACTATTTTTCAAGAAATATTTTATTAACTTAACACTTAGTGTCACTCGGATTAATTCAAAACCATATGATATAATATTTCACGAGGATATAGATGTGAAGTGCCTTTAATCAGTTTAGTAAATGATCGACTGATGCTTAGCTTTAACATCCAGACAGATACAATTTCTTCCAAAGAAGAAGAAGAAATTTCTTTACCAAAAATTATAAGTAAAACAGATTTATTTATTATTTATTATTCTGTATTTATTATTATTATTATTTGACCCAATGATAACAACAGTGCTGAAATTAATGAGTAAAAACTTTGGTTAGATCAACAAATTGCTCAACCAAAAATTCCAACCATTTTTATCAAATCTATTTAAAGATTTAATATAGAAGCAATTCAAATTTTGGACTTTAGCTTATGTTGCAATGTAGAAAATAGTGTTTTTTGTACAGTGCATAATGACAGCTTTGCCTGCTCACAAGATGCAGGAATATATTGATATTGTTATTCCAAAACCAACACCCAAATAACACAAGATAAATATTAATAAAAATGATAAATCGGCCTACCTGTAGTTATTATACTCATGTGCTTTAATGTTAAATCTCATCTGTTGTTTATAAAGCTATGTTGGCGTTAAACACAGAAGATTCATGTGTGTGTGAAACACCATGTAATGTCACACGCTATGGAAAAGAGCTCTCGATGGTTAAAATTCCCAGCAAAGGGTCAGCTCGCTTCCTCTCCCGCAAGTACCGCAAAACAGAGGAGTATATCAGGTGACTTGGTTTGCTAACGTGTCTATCTATCTATCTATCTATCTATCTATCTATCTATCTATCTATCTATCTATCTATCTATCTATCTATCTATCTATGTAGACTCTGTTCATTGGTTAAGCAGCCATTATATCAAAGATAATACATGTACAAATATGTGTATAAAATGTTTTAAAGGGTTATTTTAACATTCAGAATGACTTATGAGTGGACTAATAAACACAAATTCAAGCAGTTTTCAAATCTTTTAAAAGTTTGGGCAACTAAAGAATAAACTATTTAAGTAATATTCTGAAGAGAGAAATTGAGTAAACATTTTTTTTAAATCCATGGAACTACTTGATGTGTAAATGGATAGAGTTGGAATTGTTTCTGACACAGCAGCTGGGAATGATGAATGTGGATTTTGGCCACATTACAGTCAGTGATGCTTGAGTCTCTAACAAGCTTTTTTAAAGGCATCAAAAATCGATATGTTGCATTTGGAAGAAAATATTTCCACACCTATAAACTGCTCTCTATTTATTTGTGTCTGTCTGTCCTTCAGTCTGTCCAAATAACTAGCCATTTCACAAATCACCTTTTATAATCCATACATCCACAAATGTCTTTCCAGAGGGGTGGAGGTCATTATAGGATTAAGAATATCTGAAATCTGATCAATAACACATATGGATGTGTTGGCCAGGTGTCCCTATACTTAACATATAAGTATATATATTGAGTTCATTAATATGTCATCATAAAAATATGTTTGACTTGAAGAAAAAGAAGAGAACATGTGGGCTTTAGAAGTTCAGCAAGAACACAAATAGACACAACTATAAACTGCTCCATTTTGTAGTTGGTTAATATGCCAGAAACGACTTCCACCAAAACAATAATTAACTGTGTATTCAAATACATCAGGAAAATTGAAAACATTGCCAGAAAAAAATCGTTATGCTGTCCAAGCTTCTGTGATATTCACAACGTCTCTCTCTCGATTTCCCTCACCATTGTTTGTAAAATTGCTATATTGAAAATGAAAATGCAATTTGGCTCCTCTTTGCATACGCTAAATGAAGTAGCGCTTTTTAAATAGATTGCTCTAAATTGAGATTATGTTTGTTCCAGTAATTATTTTTTCTCTCCCTGTATTCCCTTTTATTTATAATCACACAATATACAACATTTTTAGGGAAATGATTTTATTTATCTCAGTATTTAAAGAAAAACTTCTTTATCTCCAACACTGCAGGGAAAACTTCCTTGTCCTGGATGTTTACTTTGAAGCACTGAACTACGAAACGATTGAGCAGAAGAAAGCCTATGATCTAGCTGGACTCTTAGGTAGGGTTTTTTTGTCATATACACAAACACGCTTGATATGTTCTTACGACGCTATTCACACATCATTTATCTGTTCACACAACATGAGGATCTGAAACAGTATTTGTAATTGTTTCTTTTGTTGAAGTTCGCAGCTTGGAGTAAAATAGACTCTTTCATTTGAGTGGCAAAAATGGAATTACATATTTACACGCGTCATTAAAAGTATGACGTTGATGTAAATGTTACACTTTGCTTTTTACCTATATCCTTGTTGCTTTTATCTTCCCTCTAACACTAAGCTATCTCTTTGTCTGCCTGGCATACAGGGGATATTGGAGGCCAGATGGGACTTTTCATTGGAGCCAGTGTTCTCACAATATTAGAAATACTTGATTACATCTATGAGGTACAGTTGATCATTGTTCTTACACCCTAATGCACTCTCCTTTAAAGCTACGGTGCATGGATTTTTTTTTTTGTAATCTTTTTTTATATAATGAAACTTGAGGTGAAGGACAAATTGTTTCCGAATAGGCTGTCTCTGAGGAATCATGCTGACAATTTTGAAAGTGGAATGTACAGACAGCGTGAGTGTGTGTGTGTCTGGTCAGATAGGATTGTAGAATGTGGAACATCATGACATGCTAACTTCCGGCATGGAAACCACCAGAATACAAAGTGACATGCTGGGACCCAATTGGAGGGGAAATTGTCATGAAATAGCTTTAGAGAAATATATGAAATCATAATACTAATACTAAAGCGTAAGTTGACCTAATAAACTACCCGGAGGTACCCAGAGGTATTGTGTTTAAAAAACATTACTTTTGTATAACTATTTATTACATACATATACATATATACTTATAAATGCAATCACTTACTTGTCACTCACAGAGACTTGGCTGCAAATCTGTTTTTTAAAATCACATTCTGAAGTGGATTTTAGGTGGGACTATGCACAATGATCCCATGTATCTCCTGGCTGGTCATGTGGGAACAACCTCAGACTCAGCAGCAGCAAGCAGCTTGTAAGTGAGGAGAATTTTAACCAAAAGTAGGGCATCAGGAGAAATCGGGCAGGTTCAGAAAGCAGAGGGGTCAGGATCAGTGGTATCTCAGGAATAGCATGTGTAGAGAGAGAGAGAGAGAGAGAGCGAAAAAAAGACAGCCAGAACAAGAAAGAAAATCCACTCTTTGTATTTCAGACCAAATTACTTTTATTCAAACCTGTTTCTTTTGTAAATTATACAAAGCAATCTGTATTTTAAACTGAAAGCAGTTTTGATTAAAGATTTTATTGTTAATACTCTCTCTCTCTCTCTCTCTCTCTCTCTTTCTCTCTCTCTCTCTCTCTCTCTCTCTCTATTCTATTCTATTATTGTCCACTTTTCAGGTAATCAAATACAGGATCAAAAAACTGCTTAGGCCACAAAAGTGCCAAAACCAGCAAAGCCAGAGGAACCAGATGCAGAGAACAAAGAACCTTCGTGACCAGAATCTTAGAGCCCAGCTCACACCTAGCACCATTGCCACAGTCAGACTAGAGGAATTTAAGCCCAAAGTAAGTCTAGGGATGTGAGAGAAGTTAGATTTTTTTGTTTTGTTGTTACTTGAACAGGAGAAATTTCTCACAGTGAATATGTTACTCAATGAAACAATAAAAAGGTGTTCCATACATTACATCAAGTGTTGGGTTGTGTGGTGGTGTAGTGTTTAACATGGTTGCCTTACAGCAAGAAAATCCCAGATTGTACCCCTACCTTTGGCTCTATGTGCACTAGCATAGCAGAACATTTACAAATTAAAGTCCTTTTTTTTACACAACTAGTGACAATTTTAAAAAAAAAAGTATATTATTGACTTTTTACTAAGACCTTAAAGAATCATATTAACTCGTACAATACGGGCATCCAATGACCCATTAATCCGTTCATGTGAGGACAAAGGAGAAAAAAAAATCGCCAAATGTGTGGACAGGGTCTAAGATGCTCTTTCTTAACTCAGTTCTTTTACTCACTTAAATTACTCCAATTAGTTACAGAATCTTTTTGCATCTCTTCCTTTAGTTAGTACCAGTTTTCCAGCAAACTTTCTGTTGCCTGTCTATTTATTTGTATTAAATTTACTGTTATTTCCCTTTACCATTTTAAAGATTTGAAGTTTAATATAAGCATATTATTGTATTTTTGCACAGCTTTTTTGGAAGTGAGCTATATAATACAAATACAATGCAAATCTTCTTCACAGCAGATTGCTCTTCTCCACACTACCCTGTCCTCTACATCTGCCTTCTTCACCCCAACTACCTGCATATCTCCCCTTACCACATCCATAAACCTCCTCTTGGGTCTTCCTCTTTTCCTTCTGCCCTACACCTCTGGTAGCATTCTCCTACCAATATACTGCATGTCCCTCTTCTGCACATGTCCAAACAATCTCAATCTAGCCTTCCTCACCTCGTCGCTAAAACAGCCTACATGTGCTGTCCTTCTATTCAACTCATTTCTAATCCTGTCCATCCTCGTCACTCCTAATGAAAATCTCAACATCTTCAACTTTGCCACCTTCAGCTCCTCCTCCAGTATCTTTCAACCTCTCGCACAAGCTCAGCCCCCCCACCCCTTTGGGACCACTGCCCTACATGGCTTGTGGCAAACAGCAAACAGGACTTCGTATGTCTTTCAACAAAGCCGTTCTTCTTGACCCTCTTCTATAAAGGCCAAGTTTGTGGAGCACACAAATTCGTAATGCTGTTTGTTCACAGAACAGGTGTATTTTTACTAAGACTAGATTACACACAGATGGGCTCTGTTAACTCTTTAGATGACTTCTGAAGGCAATTGATTGCGCTGCATTTTTGTATACTCAAACACACCACTTATCAGATTTTTCTTTGATTATAATTTTGGTTAATGTATGTCATTTTCTTCCCCTTCATAATTACATGTTAATTTCTATTATAGTAATAAGAAGTAAAAAAAAGGATTATTGTGTATTCTATTGTGCAAAAAATGTTAAAAAAAGTTCAAGGATTATAACATTTATTTAATAAAATTTAAAACTTATTTGTGTCTATAGGAGACTGGCGATGGGATAAGAACTCAACCCCCAAGCGTATATCCAGCTTCAGCATTACCAAACCTCTCACAAGTTACCGGGCAACAGGACTTTGCTTGCTAAGGAATGGTTTCTTTGTAGCACTTTTTCCCCTTACTGGCTATAATAATTTTTCCTTAGACATTTGACATTAGGATGGAACCACACACACACTGAAATGAAATGTTTAAATTTATCAGCTGTAAAAGTTGCAGCCAGATTCAGTCAGCGTGAATGTCCTTTTTCAGCCAGTTTAAGATATGTTACTAAATGGTGGGAGCATGGAATGGGCGGGGGGATTAAACTGTCTCTGAATTCGACCAGCTTGATTCACACATGCTCCTATAGTGCATGAAAGTTATGTTTTTTAGTAGATGCTTAGAATCTGGAAGAATTTTTTTTACTTAGATAAATCCACTTACTGAAGGAGAACAAGCACAAAATAATTTGTTGTTAGTTTGTTAGTATTATTCTTTGTTCTATTTTTAGATTAAATCTTATTTATTTAAATTACACCGGTATACAATTACAAGGTATTGTTAGTGTGGACACTTATTCAAGTCTAATGAATGGGCAACCAGAACTGAGCATAACTGCAGCATTAGTGTTCATTCTGGGCTGTACTATAAAACGGACCATTTCTTAGGGTAGGTGATGAAAATGTCTATTCATCGTTTATCATCCGATTTATTTGCAGATATTCTCACAGAGAAACACGGTTCTGTTTTATTGGCAAATGTCAAGTACAGTAATAATGAAAATGCCAGCTTTGCCATCAGGAAAGTTGAAGTGAAATGATTTTGTTACTTTTCCATGTGTTATGTTTCTTAATAAAACAATAGCCTATAGTGCCTCTGGGAGTCAGATACTTATAACAGCTCATCCTAGAATCAAAGGGAAAATCAATATTGTCTGTGGATATGGGATATGTTTCACCATGTTTTTACTTTTGGTGTAACAAAGATGCTAGTCTCTCTTTTTGTTCATTTTGAGCACATAAAAGCTTAAAATCAATAAACATCATTTTGGTCCAAAGAAAAAAAAAGGATGGAATCAAATTTATTTCACAATCTTTTAATTCCCACATCCAACAAGTGTACAAGACTTTTGAATTTCTTTTGAAGTTCTAATTTCTTACTTTGAGATGTCACATACCAGTTGCATGAATGACCATGAGATGAAGTGATGTATTTGCCTTTTATGCCATCTAGTGACTATTATTAAAACTACAATCAAACATTGAACGTACGACACAACCAGTGTCTTTGCAATTGTCAAACCTTTGTGTGAACACATCACATAACTGCTACTAAAGATAAAAGTAAGGAAGGGGCTGATGCACTGGAGTTGATAAGAAAACATTAAAAAAAAAAAAAAAAACATTTTATGTCAAGCATCAAACAACAGGGATAGGAAATAACCATAAAGCTAAGGGTTACGATTCTCATCCATGGAAATAAGTAATGTTTTTTTTACTTTCAAAAGCTTCCATGAGAATTACTAGGAATATATGGCAATTACAGTTATTCATCAAAATAAACTGGGAATTTGCAAAAGTTGCAAAAAAGATTAGCCTATAACAGAACACTTACAGAAACATAGTTGCAGCAAATATGTAGAAAATAAATATAGATTTAATACAAGTTCAACTAAATTATTACCCTGCACACGATGGCAGGATTATTGATGCCACATTTTCATAAAAATGTCTAACTTAGTAAATGAGCATGTAAGTAATCTGAATATGTAATAGGTAAGGGCGGCGCGGTGGCGTAGTGGATAGCACAGTCGCCTCACAACAAGAAAGTACTCGGTTCGAATCCTGGGCCGGGATCTTTCTGTGCTGAGTTTGCATGTTCTGTGGGTGTGCTCCGGTTTCCTCCCACAGTCCAAAAGCATGCGGATTAGGTGGTTTGGGGATTCTAAATTTCCCATAGGAGTGAATGTGTGTGTGAATGGTTGTTTGTCAGGCCCTGAGATGGACTGGCGTTCAGTCCAGTGTGTACCCCCGCCTCTTGCCCTGTGTGTGCTGGGATAGGATGAATCCTGTGACCCCGGATTCGGGAATAAGCAGGTAAGAAGATGAATGAATGAATAATATAAAAAGGTTTATATGTGAAATGCTTGCTTGAGCTGTGTGTAAGTTATCGTACACTTTGAAAACTTGTAATGAAACAATACCAGAGTTGATTTATATTTTTACAGAACAAGGATTCCAGTCTGCCATGAGTAATCAGCTGGTTTTTTTTCACTAAAAGTTTGAGCTCAGAATTAGGTCCTATACCCATAGCAGTATCAATGTAACAAAAAAATCAATACCCTGACTGAGCAAACAGACTCAAACACAATTCCCTTTATATACTTAAGAGAAGGGGATCCCCCTATTTTCCATGCTCTGGAACATTAAAGATTCCTTTAAAAAATGTGTATTACTTTTCTTTCTGCAAAGATTTTATAGTTGGTTGCATATATAGTTTATAGTTAATTCATTAAATAATTGTATTGTATATAGTTAATTCATTAAATAATTTTAATAAAATGCAGCAGCACAGTGGTGTCATGGTAAGTAAGGTCGCCTCACAGCAAAAAGGTACTGGGTTTGATTCCTTGGCAAGCGGTCTTTCTGTGCAGAGTTTGCATGTTCTCCCTGCACTTGTGTGGGTTTCCCCCCCCCCCCACACTCTAAAAATATGTAAATTGCTCATGGGAGGGAGCGCGTGTGTGTGTGTGTTCGTCTAAGTATGGTCCTATATTAGACTGGCAACCTGCCAGAGTTGACCCTTGCCTTTCACCCCATGTGTGCTGGGTTAGGTGCCAGGCCCCGAATTAGGGTATAAGTAGGAAAGAAGATGAATGAAATTTGCTGAAAATGAATGAAATTTAAACCTAAGTTCACTAATCATAATTCCTGTCCTCAACCCCACTGACCACCTTTGGGATAAACTGTTAAGAGCGCCAACTGCAACTCAGATCTTCTCATCCAATATCAATACCTGATCTTACTCATATTTCTGTGGATCACTTATTACATTCCAAAAGCTGCACAACAGAAGCTAATGAAGATCATTTATAGATATTTTGAAGTTCTTACACATAGGTGGTGTTGAGAATTTAACACCGGTCTTTCTGGTTTTGGTACAACCACAAAGCCACCATTTCCCAGCACTTAGGGTATGACCAAGTGGGAAATTAAATAAATGCCTTTATGATTAATAATTTATACTCGAACATGTCAGCATTCACACTGACAGGTAGGAAAAATGAAAATCCACAAATCACCCTTATTTTTTTTAATGATTGCAGACAGCATACAGCAGGAAAGTAGGGCCTTCCTAGTTAGAAAAACTCCAGCAAGGAATTTTTGCCATACTATCGATATAGTTAGCTTTATTTTGCTACTGCAACTTTTTAAATCTTTGAATTAAACAAACATTCAGTGTTTCCATAGTAACATTTACTCTCATGTTCATTTCAAGTGACTGACAGCCATCAAACCCAGAATGTGTTCATGTGCATCAGTCCACCATACACTTCCTTAATAGCTAGAGCAGCAGCTACGTGTTTATATATATATATATATATAAAAATAATAATCTTCATCAACAACATATTTGTACCACAGAGGCCAAAGTCAGGCAAGTCAAAACACACAAAGTATACATTCACATCTTTGCAAAAGTACTGCGTTAGTATTGGTTATCTCCTCAAGTATCAAAGTTTGGGTATATGAAACACAGCAAAATGCACAGTGTGGCACTCTCACCCAACTCCTCCCCCTCAAATTCTTTCATGAAAACATATTGTACCATAAGAAAAAGGCAGAACTGGTCTTTGCCCCCCTCCCAGACAAACAGAGCAAGAGAGACAGAAATACACTTAAAACAAGCACACAGGCATTTTTTCCAGATATTTCTGAGAACTGGTTGCTGAACTGGATGGGTTCCATCCTTTCTAAGGTCTTTAGTTTTGCTGTAAACAAATTTTTCCCTGAAAAAGTTTCCTTTACGAATATGGCTTCAGCCAGGGGCATCAAAGAGAAGTTTTTCAGTTCAGCTTAGTTCAGTTCAGTACCTCCACAACTATTTCACATAGTCTATAAAGAAATCTATCAAATGTCTATTTCTCTTCTGCCCATTGCTGGGTTATGAAGTGGTGGTTTATTCATGTTTTTCAAATGATTTCTCAAAATCTTGCAGTCTGTTATGAGTCTTCAATTCCTAGAATGCGACTCAAGACGCAGCTCAGGTGCTGTTGCCTTGTTCTTGTTCGAAAATGAGCATGGCGAGCTGGGAACGGGAGCCAATGCTTTCACGTTTGCTCTGGAGACAACGGTGGAAGGAGTCCTCACTCAGCCGTGCATCACACGTGTGGTTCCGGTACTCTTGGCGTAACGCTGGCTCCACAGCACGGAAAACATGCAGGCTGGAATACTGCATGAAGACATCATAGGTATCCAGGCTTTCCAGCAATTCCTCATCTTCATGCAGGTCGGTCTCCATGCGTGCCCGAGCTGACATGTAGTCACCATTGTAAAAGCAAGCTTCTTCAAAAGAATAACGGTCAAAGTGGCCTGCCTCACGAACCAACTCTGGAGCCGTTGGCGGAGCTTGACCAGGATATGCTACATGTGGGTCGAAATCTTGGAAATGAATGGGAAAGAAAACCTGCCAGCCGCTGATAGCATTCATGCGACACCGGTTAAGGAATTCGGAATTGAGCATTGTGTCAGCAGTAGCTAGTAAAAACAAAGTATCTACCGGATATTTTCTAGCTACCACATCCAGCACACGCAGAAGCCCAGGGTTTTCAGTCTTCACACTGATCCATGGTACTTTGACGTTTGGAAAGCGACGCTCGATTGCAGCCACTTTGGCCTTGACTTCTGCAAAAATGTCATCAGTGCTCACTTTCTGTGCTTCTGCAGGGGTATACAGGAAAAGGAAGCTGAGTATTACATTTTCAGATGGCTCAAACAGACCAGAGATGGAGCGATCCAGGAACCGGAACACTGTGTTGCGGTCTGCACTAGTTAGAGGGAGCAAAATATGCAGACGTGTGGCCTCAGTCACATATGGCATCGGAATGATTTCAACTCTGCTTAATGGACGGAGCAATTGGACACGGCGAGACACAACCTGACCTGTGCCAGATTCAGTCTGGACTCGTAGCTGGAGATCCAGCGTGTATTCCATGCCGCGGGTCGGATCAAATCTGCGGTATCCGTTGACTAACTGGGGGGCGCTCAATTGCAGCACAGGTGAGTATTTCTTATTAAGCTCACCCACAGCAACCTTAATGACATCGTTCACATCGTCATGGTCAGCACCAATTAGCTGGCACTTTGGTGCACCATCGGCACAAGAGAATAGCTGCTCTTCTGTGAAATAGTCCCAACGCAAAACTTCAAACCGACTCTTGGGCTCAAAGGGAGATGGGACCCCTACAGGCCATGCTGTGCTTCTGTTACCATCTGCAGATAAGTGACTGATGTTTTTGATCTCTGTCTGCAACAAACACAAATGAAAGCACCACAATCAAGTAAAGTAAATGTCTAAGTCACAGACTCTACGGCACAGTGAAATTTGCATATCCCATCTTAGAAAGATGGGGTCAGAGCTCAGAGTCAGCTATGATACAGCGCACCTGAAGGGTTAAGGATTTTAATGAAGAAACGGCAGGGTGAGGTTTGAAACCAGGTCCTAACAGACAATACAGATGCATACAAATTTCCAATTCAAATGGACAGAAATGAAAGAGGAAAAAGGAATAAATGATACAGAAAAACTTTATACAGAGAGATTGATGGATAAGAAAGATCAATAGATTTTCACCTGAAGTTTTTGGATTTCTTCATAGGTTTTCTGCAGCTCTTGTTCTGTGAAATATCTGTGCAGGCGATACATTTGCTCTGGGCTCCTGACCGGGTGAACCGAGAGGGCCTCTCGAAAGTCCAGGCTTTCATCTCCATTCAGGTCCATGGGGGTTTTCATCTCAAAATAATTATAATAAAGACCCTGCCAAGAAAAAAACCCACAAATACTAAACCCAAAACAAATCTGCGTATCTCTCAAATCACTAAGCTTGCAAATAACTTTAAAGAACACGGCCATGACAGACATGTATGTCTGTACAACCATCTGCTGACAGCAAGAATGCCATTATAAACATCTTATACTAATTACCCTAATAAACTTAACGGCTCTTGGCAGGCCAAAGGGCAGGAAATAGAGCTGGGTGCATTTGGTGTTTGTACCAAATACTGAAGTATATCTTTGCTATATGATCTTATTAGTTGCCTTTTTCAGGAGAGAAATCTCACCTACTATTCTGTTTGTTTAATACTAGCTGCCATGAACAGTTTGATAGCAGATGCAGCTCCAATTCCACTGGAAGCAAATGCAAAAGTAGTAACTTGGACAATTATGACAAATCAAACAAACGTTTAACAAAATGCTAGTAAGAAATGTGTGGAATCTGCCACACAGGTGCTTTTTAGGCTGATGTTCAGGCATTCCAGAACACTGATTTGAACTGCGTTTGTAAATAAATATATGACAATTTGTACAACACATTTAAAACGGCACACTGATGCATTAAAAGTGGAACTTTATCGACCGAATTTCTGTTACCCAGTAAGCATAAAAAGCAGTGGGGTGTTTTCAAAGAATAAGCAGCACCACTCTCTTGTTAAATTAATTTGGACCAATCTTGAAAAAAAAAATATATGTCTTTAAACCTCAAACGAACCATACAAAGGCACAAAGAGAAAACCCTGTGACCCCAAAGCTCATCGATATTAATTCTATATTTGCTCTATTTTTTAACCAGAATTGATTTCAACTCGCCAATGACACATTCTGTCTAGACCACTTAAATTAACCAACAGAATAAATAGTTGAATCATTAAAAAGAACTTACTTACTGTACTTTTAAAATTTGGAATGTTTCACAAATCCCCTGTGTCTATAATGATGACAATATTATGGAGTGAAAAAATGGATTTAAGTGCATCCAATTCAAATCATGCATCTTCTTGCCAGCTTGTTTCCTAATTCGGGGTCTGCTGGTGTCTATAGGGCAAAAGGCAGGGGGTACACCCTCGCCAGTCCATCGCAAGGCAAAACATAGAAAAACACCCCTCCCCACACACACACACACACACACACACACACACACACTTTATGGACCAATCAACCTATGTGTAGTAGCGGTTTGAACGTTCTTAAAAGATTGCAATATAATATGTAGAACTGTATCAAAAATATATATTCTGGCCCTGAAATACTGTGAGCATTTGCAATTCAGAATAAAAGCTTGCACTTGCTGTACTGCATCTGACTACTATACAAGACACCTTCTCATTGCAGTGAAAGACCCGTGGGAATTGCGGTTTCCTGCTGACACACCAGAGCAGAGTTAGAAAAATGAAGGCACTTGTGGACAGTATAAATGTAGATCACTTAGGGGAATACGGCAACACATACAGCCTGCTCCAGCATATCAAGCTCTACAATTCAATGCTATTTTACCTACAATTTAGCTTGACCTCATAAAGTAAGGAGAATTCTGAGTAGCTTGTGAAGAGAGTCGTTTAGTGAAGAGACTTGCTGGGTATTTGGAAAGTCATGAAGCAACATAATTACAAATTCGCGAGAGAGAAAATATAGCTACATGAAAGGGCAAGGAAGTAAAAAGAGCCGTTAAAAATCTGAGTCAATTGTATGGTGATCTGCAAAAAATAAATCCTTGGACATGAAGAAAAACATTAACCATTTCCAACAATAAATACATTCTAGTTTACTGAAAGTTAGCAACATTTTACATATGCTATATTGCCAAACGTTTGAGCCCACTTGACCATCATGTTTATATGTGTTATTTCAAATTTACTCTTCATTTTGCTTCATGATTATACTAAATAATCCTCCACTACAATTTTTTAGCTTCTAGACAACTGTGTTCTTCTAAATTTGTAGCAACAGCTTGGAGAGAAACATATGGATTTGATTGCCAGGTGCCCACCAACTTTTGGCAATATATTGCATATTGAACCCAAAGAGTTATCTTCAAAGTAATACATTACTAAAATATCTACTTTTTAAATGACATTGCTGACAAATATAAAAGAATTCTAGGTTTATAGAAGTATGATTTTACTTTGAAGTTTAGCATCATCCACATCTGTCTTATAATGTAATGTAAACTTTCTGCTAAAATGTGCATTGCAAAGAGCTAGGACTGGGTTGATAAATCACATCACATTATATGAAATCGTGATAAACAGTACGATAATAATTATGATGAGCTCTTAAGGTTTTAAGATTACAATATAGGCTGGGTACAATATTGAGGCTTAAAAACTAATTAGAATTGACTTTCTAATATTTGTTGCTATAGCCATTGTTGGGATACACTTAAAGCTGTTAGCAGCAACAATTTACATATTGAAAAATTTTGTTAACAATAAATATGGAAAAAATTTGAAAATTTTAACTTTTAACTCTAATGAGTTGCTTATGTCCAGTTTTGCTCTAGTACTTACTCCAAAACTCTTGTGCTACTGTGCTTGTGCACAGACTAAATGCATTTTAAGTTACTGGCTCCTTATAGTAGATCCAAAGGCAGAAATCAAAACTTAATATATAAACCTGAACAAAGTCATTTGCATGTGTTTTCACAGACCAACAAACAATTTAGTTTTGTTCAATGAACCTGTCTTACCTCATGCTCCTTCACACAACCAGTGCCAATATAATCGATGATGCAGCGCCCCAGCCACTCGTCAGGCCTGACACTAACAATGTCAGTCCGACAGCGCTCCAAAGAAGGCTTCAACTTCAGCAACAAAGCTCTAGACAGGAGAAAACCTGAGCCTCCATGACAATACCTTCCCTGGGCTTCACCTCCAATGAACTCCCCCGGGTGGCCCATGTACAAATGGAGATCCATGCTCAAGTGGCCCACCAAATTCTTGAGCCGGTCAGGCTGGATGTATGTGTCATCCTGAAGTATGTAGAACCAGTCGTACTCTGTTACATGGTGCTCCAGGAGGTACTGCACTGTCTGTACCATGTTAGGCACAGGATGCTCATGGCCGTGGGCTACCACAAACATCCCGTGAGGAACTTTGCGGTTGTGAGAGCTGGTAAAAAAGATAAGCCGACCATCTAGGTGGTGATTCAGGGTCCTGTTAACAGCCACAGCCAATGTGTTTAGAGTGTTTTTGGAGGTCATGACTGCAACAAAGAGACGTTCATGTATTCCTAACTCTGTGCTGGCATACTTGGCTCTAGAGGGGGAAAAAAGGCATGACATTACATTACAAATAATCTTGATACTGTCTCATGTTCATCTGTTTTCTATCTGCAACTATTACCCAAAGGGAAAATATTTTCTCACATAAATGCTAAGATCTACAATCAGAATATTATTAGCAACAAATAATGTCTAGGGCACATGTGGCCTAGTGGTTAGCATGATCACCTCAAAGCAAGAGCCCAGGTTCAATTCCTGAGCAAGGGGTCTTTCTGTATGGAGTATACATGCTCTTCCTGCGCTTGCACTGGTTTTCTTCAGGTTCTGCGGTTTCCTACCACAGTCTAAAAACCATGTACATTGTCGATTGGTGATTTTAAAGGAGCGAGTGTGAATGGTTGTTCATCTGTGTGGTCCTGCGACCTGTTCAGAGTGTATCCCCTCCTTGTTTGTTTATTGATTGGGACATGAAATAGAAACAATCCAGCAGATGCTCTGGATAGTGAACCAACAACTTGGTGTACACCAAGATGCTGATCTCTGTAGAAGTGGTAGCCTAGTGGTTAAGGTGTTGGACTAATACTAGAAAGACTGGGGTTTGAATTCCACCTCCACCAAGCAACCCCTGAGGGTCCTTCAGCAAGGCCCTTAAACCACAATTGCTCAGTTGTAAAAATAAATAAATAAAATTATTATAAGAGCGGCTGCCAAATGCCAAACTGTAACTGTATCTCCTCCTTTTAATAATAGGAGAAGAGCAAACATCAAACACACTTAGATCAAATGTCTTTAATCAAAGCAGAGCATTGTTGATGTTTGTTTGCTGAAAACAATAGGCCATGTGAAACTCCTCTAAAAAAGAATATATGTACTGGCTTGTGGAAAAAGAGGGAGAGCACAGATGTGGAGTGGAGGCTGTGGCAGAAGGGTGTGGACGCTCCAAAATAGTGATTGGCATTGAGAAACGGTTTAGCCTAAAAATAAACGAAATTCTTTATGCAAAGATCCAAACAAGCACTTTCTTCTCTTGATATTAAAGCTCATTGTATTTCCTGTACTACAGCACATGGTATGAAATTAAACAAAGCCTCTTTTCTTGCACGTCCTTCGGTTGGTCGCGAACTCTTTTACCCTGACCGCGTCGTGAAGATTATGAAGATTCGATTCAACTCTAGAAACAAGTAAAGACACCAACCTGAAAACTTTCTTCGGTGGATCTTGTTGTTGCACAGGCTTGTTATATGGCACTATTTTGGGCTGATAAACGTCCTCCTCGTTGTTATTCGTTGATATCGAGCTCGGTTTGCGCGCACCCTTGGCACCCCCAGGCGCAACCACCGGCGCCTCATCGGTCACAGCGACGGCGCCGTAACCGCAGCTCTCGTCCACCCATGTGACGCTAAGCAGGCTGAGCGTGAATCCGAGAGAAATTCCTACAACCACCGGGCCGATCGGCCTCGCCAGAGAGATCAGCTTCGCAATCCGCATAGCTGATGTACTGCCGCCGGCCTGTCTTTCTATCGCCCGCTACTGACACGGACAGCGAGCTGCTCTTGGAGGAGAGAAAACGACTCGGTAGATACAAAGCCTCTTTTCTGAAAGCCTTAAAGACAAGACGACGATTCCGTTTGTTTAGTGACGTGTCACCGAACGGAGCTCCGCCTCCCATTGACGTCACGCGCCGCCAGCAGGGTGGTGCTTTGAAGCAGCACCAGATTAATGTAAACAAGTAGTCAATCAAAACTATTGCAAAATTATTTATATTTTTATATGAAACTACGGCTAGGCGGCGTAGTGGATTGTACGGTCGCTTCACAATAAGAAGGTCCCGGGTTCGATTCCCGGGGCCTGGGATCTCTCTGCGCAGAGTTTGCATGTTCTCCCCGCGCTTGCGTGAGCTTCCTCCGTGTACTCCGGTTTCCTCCCACAGTCCAAAAACATGCAGAATCGGTCAAATGTGAATGGTTGTGTTACCCTGAGATGGACTGGCAACCTGTCCAGGGTGTACCCCTGTCTACCGCAGTATGTGTGCTGGGTTAGGTGCCAACAGATCATTCATTCATTCATCTTCGTGCCCGCTTATTCCTGAATCCGGGGTCACAGAAGTCTGCTGCGCCTATCCCAGCACACATAGGGCAAGAGGCAGGGGTATACCAGGGGTCGCTAGTCCATCTCAGGGCAACACATAGACAAACAACCATTCACACACACATTCACTCCTATGAACAATTTAC
>JAOTRA010000009.1:1011229-1036937 GCA_026260255.1 Pseudolaguvia tuberculata | reverse complement strand
AGATAGATAGATAGATAGATAGATAGATAGATAGATAGATAGATAGATAGATAGATAGATAGATAGATAGATATGACAAAGTTCGCTCATGATCTACATTTTGTGGGTAAGGAAACAAAATCTATTTATTTCATAGCGGTGAGTCTTGTATTTGGAATCCATGACTTACCGCTGCTATAGTGACACTTTATTGATGTAGCTCTGTGTGGAGGTGGTGCATAACCCCTGCTGTTCTGTTGTAGTACCAGCAGATCAACTATTAAGCCTACTTGTGCATGGATCACATGAATAGCTTGCTGCCATGGTGATAGAATAATCAGACAATCTTGGGCCCTAAAGAAGCAAAAGGCTCTGACCCATTACCTATATCTCTTGTCTCTCTTTTTTCGTCCTCTTAGATTGAGCATGATCCTAGAATGCCAGCGTACATCGCCACCCAAGGACCACTATCACATACCATCTCTGACTTTTGGCAGGTCAGTGCGTGTGTGCGTGTACTGTATCTATGTAAAAAATATAGAACTATCCTTTAGAACTGAAGGTTTTAAGTTACATGCAACAGCATCATTACTAGTGAATTAAAATGTCTGCAATTATGCAAATCATTTGGGCACACATTTGTACACAAATAACATATTTTAAAATATGCACTTATTCTATGCAGTGTACTTTATATCCAACCATCTATTGTATACATGAAGTACTCTTGCATATAATATTCATTCATTCATTCATTCATTCATTCATTCATTCATTCATTCATTCATCTTCTAACCCGCTTAATCCCTGATTCTGGGTCACAGAGGTCAGCTGGCGCTTGTCCCAGCTCACATAGGGCGAGAGGCGGGGTTACACCCTGGACGGGTTGCCAGTCCATCGCAGGGCCACACATAGGCAAACAACTATAGGAACACAGTCATGCACATGTTGTTTAACTGAGACAAAGTTGTACTTTCAATATTTAATTACATTAAATATTAAAAATACTTCATTCATACTTAAGTACTAGATCCTATTATACATATTCAAGTAATATTATAATATTGACTGCATTTACAATTACGGCATTTTTCCTTATCCCTAGCGGCTTACATTTGTCTCTTTAATACGGACCAAAAGGCTATGCTCAGGGGCAACTTAATGGAGCTGGAAATCCAACCCTGATCTTCCAATTAGCAGTCTATCACCCTATTTGCCAAAAACCCTCATCTTCACTCAAAATAATTTTTCAGTAAAATAATTTTATTTACTTTTATTCAAGTATTGTTTAAGGGTACTTTATACACCTGTTCCCACTCAAAGAATACATATTTAACATTTGCGACTTGGAGTAGTGTCTATTTTATTATATAAGAAAAATAATTTTGGTTGAATAAATGTATGACCTGGGTTTTGCAAACACACTGGTTACATTATTACTAATACAAAAGTTATTATTAAAACGGAATTAGAGAATGATGGTTAGGGTCATGGGTCTGACTATGATGGTTAAGGTCATGGGTCTGACACTTCTAATAAAGCACATAATAAATAATAGTATTTTTTGTTAGAGAGACACTAGCACTCCTGAGATCCTGGACAAAGAATTGTTTACTCTGGTGGTCCACTCATCTGTGGCCATAAGGCAAGAAAGTGATTTTAGCCATCTTTTTTGGATGGTAATGATGGTATATTCTTTCTGGATTCTCCCTCCTGTCAGTTACAGTGACACTAGCCAATCACAGCCATCTGTTAGCTTTTGAATGCAGAAAGCGACCTTGTGACACAGCATGAGCAGCAGTTTGAAAAGTGTTCCACTTACCAGTTTGTAGCTGTTATATAATAATGTGTTATAAGTATTGACATGTCGGGGTGAATTGTAGGTTAGCTTGGCAGGTAAAGAATAGGAAAAGTAAAACATTATAGCTCTAATATTTTGCTTTAATTCAAATTTATATAATTCCAATATAAGTCTTTTATTCTGAGGAACTTTTTTAAAAACCAAAAACTTCTGACTGTTAGTAAGGACCATATTTTTTAAATTTTGGCATAACAAGGACTTCCACTTTTCAAAACAGCTTATAAATTCACTTTGCAAATAGACAAACCTCACAACATAAAATCATGCAACACACACTGTATATACAAGTAGAGTGCATTAAAATAAAATAAAATAAAATAAAACATTTTAATTAGAAAATGGTCTGAATGAGATGCTATGTTTTAAGATATGCTTTAAACGTTAGCAGATAGCATACTCTGCTCATGGAAGGAGTTCAATCCATCGATCCCATTCTCGTGAACAATATAACCTCCTGTGATTGAGATGCGGGAGTCTTGATAAACTAGTTTGCCTTGAAGTAATAGTTTGGCCACCAGTATGTGTTTTCTACCTGTTCTTGAGTACGTCTGATGCCATGGTGGCCGATACCAAGAGATGAGTGTATCCAGAAGAGAAGTCGACGATGTTACATCAAGGGCATGTATGGTTTGGCCTGGGGATACTCACTGAATGGAGGGTCAAATGGTCTGACTGAGATGCTATGTTTTAAGATATGTTCTAACGGAGTTTAAATAGAGTGTTCATGGAGTGTTCACTCCATAAATGGAGTGATCACAACACAGACAAACAACGATTCACACACACATTCACTCCTATCGACTTAATTTGCATGTTTTTGGACTGTGAGAGGAACCAGAGTACCTGGAGGAAACCCACGCAAGCGCGGGGAGAACATGCGAACTCAGCACAGAAAGATCTTTGTCTCGGGAATCAAACCCGGGACCTTCTTGTTATTAGACGAGTAAAAATGTAACTTATGAAAACAATATATTTGACTAGGAACAGAAATAGATTTATTCAAAAATATTTATCATTCATGTTCATGTGCTCTCTAAATATGAAGGCAAACTTAAACATCCCCCAAAATTGTATAGCAACACAGCAACAATTGAAACATCTTCCAAAAAAGAGCTATAGAGATATTTAGCGACATTAGTTTACATTGGCCAGCATGGTAGCTTATTGTTTAGCACTGTTGCCTTACAGCATGAAGGCCCAGGGGTAGCCCTCTGATGGACTGGTGACCTGCCCATGGTGTATTTATATATATTTCATGAAGTTCAAGTTAATCACAATATTGGTAATCCTTCCAATTACCTTTATGCTGTTAAGAAAATTATTGTCTATCGTCTTTCCTACTAAATAAGTAATATTTGTAAAAAATATACTAGCTATTAATTCCTACCATTGTATGTAATGTTCAGATGGAAAATTGTAGGTTTCATGTTGCTTCATAATATGAGGTTGTGTACTATTTGGTTGGTGTAGATGGTCTGGGAGAACGGATGTACGGTGATAGTGATGATGACTGCCCTTGTCGAGGACGGAGAGAAGCAGTGCGATCGCTATTGGCCAGACGAGGGTTCATCCCTCTACCACATCTATGAGGTGTCTATTAAAAGCTTTCAAAATCAGGGGAAATATCAATTTATCTATCTAAAATGTCTGTATTTTTCTACATAAAATTGTAAGCTGATTGTAGGCGTCACATTATTTCCAGGTGAACTTGGTATCAGAACACATCTGGTGCAATGACTTCCTGGTCCGGAGCTTCTACCTTAAAAACGTACAGACTCAAGAGACGCGCACCCTCACCCAGTTCCACTTTCTGAGCTGGCCTGCGCAGGGTATACCAAGCTCAACACGCCCTCTGCTGGACTTTCGCAGGTGCTACATACAACACACACTCACACACACACACACACACACACACACACACACACACACACACACACACACACACACCAATACTGAATCCAAATTTGTGGGCAAACATTTGCGTTATTTAGACACCATTCTTTCTAAGTAATCATTTTCTATCCATCTTTCATACTTTCTGCACCACTCTGCCTCATGGAATCTTTTCTTTCTTTTTCTCTCTGTCTGACTCTTGCTCTATCTTTTCTCTCCACATGCGATGGAGCGCAGCAGGGCCCGTGGTATTACACAGCTGTCTGTGTCATTTTTGTGGTTTGCAGCTAGTAATCTGACTCCAGTTGCATAGTCACAAAAATGAGCACGGACAGGTGTGGCTGCAGCAAGAGCAACGCTGGTGGTACGCTCCATCGCCTCAAAGCTTCCTCTTACTCATCCACTTCTTATTCCATCTCTCTGCATCTCGAACGTTATCCTTTCAAACTACCTTTTAATACCCTTGCATTCAAAAATAGCATATTTCAACAAACTGTGTCTACATACATATACAATAGTAGATGGTTGAAATTTGAACATAGAACAGGATCTACATTTATCTTATTATGTCCTTTTATGTATAGCACAAGTTAACACATAAATGTACATCCACAGTGATGTACATCCACAGTGATGTACATTTAGCTCATCTATACAACTGTGCAGTTAAGGGTTAAACCATAACACCTAAGCAGCTATTTAAAATTTCAAAGAATTTAGATAAAGCAAAATTCTTAAATACAGAAAATAGCTTACATTTAAATGTAACGTCTAATAACATTTTAAAACTTCACACTGAAGTTAAACATATTCACAGTGAATGCACAGCAATGAAAAAAACCCCAGCAATGTTCTTTGCTATTCTTTTAAAGAAAAGTAAAAGAAAATAAAAAAATTATTTATCATTGGTGCCTAAGGGGTTAGCACTGATCTTTCTGTGTTTGTATGTTCTTCCTGTGCTTGCAGAAGTTTAGACTACAGGTTTCTTCCCACAGTCCAAAAACGTGTACGTTAGGAGGAGTGAGTTAGACCCTGTATGAAATGGCAAACTTCTCACCTTTCAGAAAGCTCTAACAAACTCCCCAGTGACTCCAAAATAGGGAATAAATGGATATGATGAAGATGAATTAATAAATTTTTCATTGTCAAGATAACACCAAAATACTTGAATGTGATATTATTTTTTGTTAAAATTACATTATTATAAAAGTGATGAATGGGCACTTTATCTCTTATTGTGCCAAAACAATTCCTCAGTCCTTAACTATGGGTCTTGTTCACCTTTCTGGTTGCTGTTCAATTAAACTGTGACGTAAAGGTGAATTTTGTTGTATTGTTTCTTAATAGGTCGTTTTTTTCCTGTATTATTTTGTTTCTCTTTGCTTATTTTCCACAGGAAGGTTAATAAATGCTACCGAGGACGCTCCTGCCCAATTATTGTCCATTGCAGGTACACAAACATAATGTGTGCTACAGCCATGTTTTTTCAACATTGTATTAAGTAAGACTACCTTTCCTGCACATTTGTTTGTTATTTAGTGTCTTTACAACTACACCTTTACTTTACAAATAATTAAGTTTGCCATTAAGATTTAGGAGTAATGTTAGTATATATTTAGCATTGTTATTTAAATTTTACATACACAATGTTACATACATAAACCCTAAAGGTTTAAGATCAAGTAAACTGCTTTTCTTTAAAAAAAATATTTTATTAAATCATTAATAATCTACAATATAGTATTAGGATACTTTGGCTTGGTAGTCATATTACACTTATTCAACATTAATTAAATTAAACATTATCCATCATTCATTTTGCACTGCTGTAATGTCAGATGTCATGTGACCCCAACCCCTAACCATACTATTATGCATAGTACATACTTACTAAAAGAGAGTACTTTCTTACGTACTCACTCACTCACTCACTCACTTAAATAAGTCCTAATTTTAAAGTGGGTATAGAATTGAAGGGTAAAAAAAATCCAGAGAGAGAAAATCCAGCCAAAATTCTTCTTAATTTAGAATAGTGTCTAGCTATTGTTTAGTATCGGTGTAATTAACAATGCATAGATGAAAAATGTATTAATGTTTCATATTCAAAATATTCTTCTGTATTTTACTACATGAATGTATTGTAGTTTTCTATGCCACATTTTTGAAAGTAAAGTAAACCATTTCTAAGATACAGCATTTAGTCCTACCTACCACTCGTAGTTGCAATTATCATTTTATCTATCATGACTGTTCTCCATTTTTCATTAATGTTAAGGTGTTCAAGTGCTCTAATATGATGCACTTTTATGTTCCACATAAAGCTATAAAGTAGATGTACCTTATGAAGTAGCAGCCAAGTGCATTTAAAAATGGCATGCTGTTATAGACAAGGACAGAGACAACAACAGGATTTCCCTTATGTATGTTTGTTTGTGTGGAACATATCTGCTCTTAGCTGCTAATATAAAAGTATGAATTAGAAGGATTCCATATACTCTATATCAATGGTCCCCACCTTTTCATCTTCATGGACCAGTTAACGCTTGACAATTTTACCTTGACCCTGGTGGGGTGTGGGGGGGGGGGAATATGTGCATTGTTATATTGTAAATATGATTATAAACGGGAATCCACTGTGTACTCGTATGGAACTTTATTAGCAGCTTTCTTGTAAAATTGTATACAAGTATGCATAAAATAACATGAGTATACCGTATAAGAAGAAATAAAGTTTTAAGAAACAAGGCTTCATTGCCTCATTAGAGATCCGGTCACCACATATTATGCAAAGCGGGTACGGTGTGTCAGAATCTCATGTTGCAATAAATCTGTATTTCAAGGACTCCTGATATTGTTTGTTAAAAGCTGTCTTTTACCGGTACAGGGGTTGGGGACCCTATATCATATAATTTTTCCAATATGCTATTATAAAATACAGAATTAAACCCACCCAAATATATCACCCAAAAACACTTGGAAAACGCCACATTCTTATTCTTTGCTAAGCATACCTTAGTACCTGCTGCCAAATGTACTTACAAAAAAAAAAAAAAAACAATCCTTAATATGTCTGCTAAGTTTTTAGTTAACAGAAAAGGTTAAGAAGTTGATTTGTTGGTTGTTGTCAGATCAACTGCAATGAGTTTGAAAATACCCATATCCCACATTTATATACGTTTCGTCAGGGTCGTAATGAAGAGTCTATAATATACTGTACTGTAAATTGGTAGCTTAAAGTAGTGTTGTTTGTTCATTCTAAATTTTTATCAATTATATTTTATAAATAATCATAAAATAAATATTAATTATAATTATATATTATACATTGTTCCAGTTTGGTTCTTGGGCAAGGAATTTTCCTCTGGGTACTCTGGTTTCCTCCCACAGTCCAAAAACAGGCAGATTAGGTCAATTGGTTATTCTAAATTGTCCATAGGAGTGAATGTGTGTATGTATGGTTGTTTATCTATGTGTTGAGCTGGGATAGGCGCAGCAGACCTTTGAAAAAGCGCGTAAGAAGATGAATGAATGAATGAATGAATGAATGAATGAATGAATGAATGAACAAATTCTCTCATCCACACCCTCTGGAGGTGGAACCAGGAACATGACTAATTGGTACTGATCCATTACAGAAGAACATTTTTAGCAAACCCTGTTTCATACTGACTATCATTTATAAAACAGTCTACAAGGAAATGATTTAAGCAAACATCAATAGTTTATGTCTCATAGGAGGGTGTCTATGCTACATTTAACGACAATGTAAATCAACAATTATGGGTGTGGTCTCACAAACATAGTCATCTGATAAACAGCTTGATCTAATTTTAAAAACTGGGTGGATCATTATCATTATAGAGTGGTCATGTACACACACTGCCAACACACATTTCACTTGGGGGAAAAAGGCATATGAATTTCGCTATTTATATTATTTTAAAGCTTAATAAATTGGTTCAGTCTATTGTTCAGAAATTTTATTAAATCTGTACTCACCTATTTTCTGTAGTGATGGTACAGGCCGGACTGGAACGTACATCTTGATTGACATGGTTCTGAATCGCATGGCAAAAGGTGAATTCTTTGCCTACTCATATACATAATTAGCTTATACATGTACTCTTATACAGAAGATTGCTAATGACTAATGATAAGATTGATATGTTTGATATAATTTACAAATAAGAATTTGGGTTTGCTTTATGTGTGGCTTTCTATTTTCCTATTTATTTTAATATTCAGAAATATCCTGTGACTGAAATTGGTGCTGTTTTTGTGGTGTAGGCGTAAAGGAAATCGATATTGCTGCAACCCTGGAGCACATTCGTGATCAGAGACCAGGCATGGTACGCACAAAGGTAATGCAACCTCAAAACAAGCATGTAGGCTTGTGATATGTGGTGCCAGTTTTAATTACATTAGATGGGTCACAAAAATAATTTCTTTAAAAAGTTCTTAATATGTGGTTTATTGACATTTCAAATTATATTGGAAATTATATTTGATTAATCTAAATTTGAATATTGTAAGATGATTGGCATTTAAATTTGCAATCCCATTTACAGCTTCTGGCAGATTTAGCAGCTTATCCAGAGTGACTTACATTGAGCTATTTTATACATTTAAGCAATTAAATTAAATCCACATCCATAAACCTCCTCCTTGGTCTAATGTCTTAAAGAATGTGATTATAAAAAAAATTCAGGAATATTGAAAAGAAAAAGGCAAAATGATGTCAGTTTTGAATTACGATTATAGGATTGATTATATATATATTTTGTTTCTCCTCAGGACCAGTTTGAGTTTGCTCTAACTGCTGTGGCTGAGGAAGTCAATGCCATCCTGAAAGCTCTTCCCCAGTGAGCTCTAAGTGTACACCTAAAAACTACACATACAATACATTTATGCATGAGCAGCTCCTACCTGGTCCAAACCGGCTTTCATAATCTCTCCAGCATGTATGTACGCTTGCACACACTCACTTGTACAACCAGCACTTAGCCTTGTTTCCTAAAGTACAAAGCCACTTCACACCTTTGGCCAGGATTGTTTGGTGTCTCTTGCAACCATAGTGATTGCTTTATCTCGATTTGACGTGATTTTTTCGTAAGCGCTTTGGGGAACATAGGCCAAGATCCAACCTGACTCTGTTTCAGAGGTTAATGTGCTTTAATGATCATTTCTTTCGATTGAATGTGAGTGAATTTTCTTGCTTTGTTCTTCTGTTTTCTCCACCATCACCATTGTTGTCCCTGCTTGTATTGCACACACTTTAAACTAATTATATAATGTTCATTTTGTAATTTGTGATGAGTAATAAAAAGTAATGACCTGCAGCAGCGTCAATGTACATGTGGTTATTGATCATTAAAAATGTTACTTTGTTTGCAATATACTGTATTGTATATGGTCTAGATTTGATGTGTCTTTATTGAATTTGAAAGATATTTGTTACTGTTGAAAATTCGAAGATCCTCCAAAAAAACCTAACTGCAAAGTTTAAAACTAATTAAAAATTTCATAATGATATGCACTGATTCTCATATGGAGATGGTCAAGTGCCTTTACTTTGTGTATTTAGCATATAAGACATAATACTAGTTAACTTTATAAATCACACTTTAGAAATGGAGAAGTGGTAAATGTAAATGTTTTTATTTGTTGCATATACTTTTTAAAAGCACCGTGAAATTTCTTTGCATATCTTTTTTCAGTTGGGGTCACAGCGCTCCTGGAGTACGAGGGGTTAAAGGGTCTTAACAGTGGCGGACTTGGGGGTGAGACTTCTGCCAAGGTTTTATTGGTCTTCCTTGTAGTGGGGATTGAACTCAGGTGTTCCTGGCTAATTGTAATATTGGGGTTCGAATCCCAGCATCACCAATTTGCCACTACTTGGCCTATGAATCCATTTTGCATTGTTGTATAAATAAGAAATTTTTGTTGTTCTGGATAAGGAAGTCTGCCTAATGGAAATGTAGAAATCGATTATAATTTTATTTCCAGATTTTAAATAGGGATTTAATTGTAAAAAGGGTGAGTGGGAACTACTAACATGACATGTTTATTCATCATATGCATTCATTAATTCATCTTCTTTACCTAATTCATAATTACATAGGTCTACTGGAGCATATCCCATCTCTAGGGCAAAAGGCAGGAGGAGTACACCCTGGACAGCTCACCAGTCCATTACAGGGCCACACACACTCACTCCTATTATTAATTTAGAATCACCTTAATTTAGAAATCAACCTAACAAACATGATTTTGGACTGAGAGAGGAAACCCGACAACATGGAGTAAACACAAGCACAGAGAGAACATGCAAACTCCACAGAGAAAGACCCCTGATTAGAATCTAATCAGAGGCCTTCTTGCTGTGAGAAACTTTGCTAATCACTAAGCCATTCATTTGTTTTAAAATAATAAGTATTTAGAGATCATTAACAATGGTTTCAAATGTAAATTTATTAACAAAACTAGTAAAAACAGTACAGTCTACTGGTGTCAAACTATATAACAGATTAAGCAGATATTATATTGGCACAAAATTTAAAAAAAAATGCTGTGGTCTGTCCCTTAAGAAAGAAGCTGCTGACAACTGGCTTTACATCTGCAAAATGTGCCTTTACCGAAAAGTGATCAAATCTCTTGATCTATTAAAAATGTGGCATATTTCATGTCTGTCCAACTCATCCATCAGATAGACATGGTGCACAAGATGAACTGTAAGAGGGAAAAAAAGCTTTTAAAAATATACGTTTATATACAGTACATTCCATTTTTATTTTTGGGATAGGATCCCATGGAGGAAATTATAGTGTAAATGATTACTAGGATTTGACTATGGTTTATTTCTAACTAAAAATGTGCAGTATTTTTCGGATTAATCTGCATAACACTATTTGAAATGAAATAATATACATCACTTTGGGATTTATTTAAGTATCCACTCATTAATTTATCTTATACCCTGCTGGAGCCATAGGGCAAAAGGCAGTGCTACAACCTGGACAGGTCACCAGTCCGTCACAGGGCCTTTCTTTATAAATTAATCTGATCTGCTTCTTAAGCTAAATGGTTTTCTTCCAAAGAATTTCATTTATATATAATACATGATCTTCTTTAATAAAATAAAGCATCATTTAAGCACAGTATTCTTAGATTATATACACAGAATTTGCAAAGGTTTGTGGACACCTGACCATCAGATTCATGTGTTTTTGCTGATAGATTGTGGTAAAAGAAAATTTTTTATTTTTATTTATTTTATTTATTTTTTTTTTACAATTTTCCACTACAAGTTGTAGCTTTCATTCATCCATTCCTCTTCTATCCCACTTATTCCCTAATACACACACACACACACACACACACACACACACACACACACACATATATATATGCTGGACCAGTGTTGGAGTCTCGTAGTTCTGGTGAAGGAATAATGTCAACACACAAACATACAAAAACATTCTAGACAACCGTGTGCTTCCCTATTTGTAGCTATAGTTTGGAGCGAAACCATGGATCTGTTGGTCAGATGGCCAAAAGGACAACTCAAAATTTTAAACGCATGTTTAGGCATCTTATTATGAGCGAAGACTTAATGTTACTCCTATATGAACCTCTAAACATATGGAAATACTTTTCACTATTTTGTGGCAGATACTGTGGCATTTTAAGCCAAGCCTTTGTTATATTCATTCATTCATTCATTCATTCATCCATCCATCCATCTTCTTACCCGCTTATTCCTTACTTCGGGGTCACAGGGGTCTGCTGGCGCCTATCCCAACGCACATAGGGTGAGAGGCAGGGATACACCCTGGACAGGTCACCAGTCCATCTCAGGGCCACACATAGACAAACTACCATTTACACACACTTTTCCCTCATATGGGCAAATCTGATTAAGGTTGACCAATCAACCTAACATGCATGTTTTTGGACTGTGGGAGGAAACCGGAGTACCTGGTGGAAACCCACGCAAACGTGAGACGAACATGCAAACTCCGCACAGAAAGATCCCCGGCCTGGGAATAGAACCTGGGACCTTCTTGTTGTGAGGCAACAGTGCTAACCATTACGCCACCACGCTGCCCGTATATTATATTTTACTATCAAAATCATACCGATAGGCACATTAATATGGAGCTATTCTTTAAATTACACACAAAACTAGTCTAAAATTGTGCTATTCAAGAATATAATAACAAATATTGGTATTTTAGGTCATTTATTTATTTATTTTAAAAAAACTGTTTCTTCTAACATTACAGTAAGTCTGAAAGGTCTTTTTGTGTTAGTGGTTAGAATTGCAACACTGAAAGTAACAGTCTGGGCTACTTACATCATCATAACGGAAGTTCACAGTTCCTTGTTGCATAACGTCCCTCATTCTGAAATTCTCTGTAGAAAAACGTGAAACTGGTGTGAAAATTACTTTTAGTTCAAGCATAGATTTCAGATAAGAGTGATACACTATTCCATTTATTTATTATTGTTTAACGCCATACAAACACCCAAGCTACATTCATGGCGACTTCACGCTCATTAACTTAATTTGTATGTTTTTGAGCTGTGAGAGGAAACCGAAGTACCCAGAGTAAACTTCTGCAAGCGCAGGGAGAACATGTAAACTTCATACAGAAAGAACCCTGTCCTTTAATCAAACATTCTTGTTATGTGCCAATGGTGCTAATCACTAAGCACTAATACATTATTTCAGCTTTACATTATTTTTGCATTATTGATGTATAGCGTTTAAATTGTATATTGCACTCATAGTGAGCAAAGTGATTTAAGCTCATTCTAGTAAATCAGTGCTCCCAGTGAAGAGAGAAGCATTTGTAGATGTTTTTTTCATATTCAACTTTACAAAAAAATAAGCCTTTAGTGTGAACTTATACATGACTCTTAATACCACCCCTATAAGATTATAGAAACCATCAATAATTTATTAAAAACACAATACTACACTTCTGGAAAACATGAACATAGAACCGTCACATAAACAATAATCCACGCCATTACTAAAATGCTGCTTCCTTAAATGAAGCACCATCAACCGGATGCTTGATCGTGTCCCCAATCAGATGGTGTGGTCGATTACTGACGTAGAGAGGGTAGGGCGTGTATCAAAACTAGGGTATCCCGATCAGGTTTTTTGCCCTCGAGTCCGAGTCATTTGATTTTGAGTATCTACCGATACAGAGTCTCGATCTGATACTTCTATAATACATAAAAAAGAATGCTTCAAGCTGCTTCTGTGTTCTACTTTGGAACTGGACACAGACAAGGAACGTAACCGGACACAGACAAGGAATGCAACTGGACACAGACAAGGAATGGAACCGGACACAGATGAGGAACCGAGCCAGACACACACAAGGAGTAGAACCAGACACAGGCAGAGGAACAGAAAGTACCAGAAACTGAAGTACAATGGGAATGAGGAGCAGAACATTGTCAAGAGCCGGAAACTCCTCGGATTGAGCAGGGTCAGAAGGAGACTCCTTGAACTGAGCGGAGACAGAAGGAGACTCCTTGGACTGAGAAGAGACAGAAGGCTCCATGGAAGTGGTGTGGCCCACCTGTGGTTCCATGGGGCATGGTTGAACTGAGGCTCTGCTGAAGGGGTGTGGTTGACCTGAGGCTTTAATGAAGGGGCATGGTCTGACGCATGGCGATTGTCAAAACCCATTGAGCAACAGTGCAAAAAAAGTTTCAATATCAACGCTGACTTGTGGGTCCAATTCCCAAGCGGTCGCAGATCAGTTTAACACTCTACCCGCAAACAGAAACACCACAAACCCACTTTTTCTACTAGGCATAAGGAAGTATAGAGAAGGCCAGAAGGAGTTGCATTTTGTGTTTGTGGATCTGAAGAAAGTGTACAACAGGGTTCAGAGAGAGGAGTTGTGGTATTTTATGAGTAAGTCAGGTGTAGCAGAGAAGTGAGGGTGGTGCAGGACATCTCAACGTTAGGAATGTCTGACTGGTTCAAGGTGGGATTGCATCAAGAATCAGCTGTGAGCCCTTTCTTGTTTGCAATGGTGATAAACAGGTTGACAGATAAGGTCAGACTCTGCAAGGGAAAGTTTATAGGACTGAAGTGAATGTTGTACGGTTTAGAGACAGTGGTGTAGTCAGAGCTGAAGGTGTTGAGATTTTCATTGGGAGTGACAAGGATGGACAGGATTATAAATGAGTTTATTAGAGGGACGAAGAATGGGCAAAGGTTTCAGCCTCTAGATGGGCAAAGCTGGTAGAGACATACCCCAAAAAACTTGCAGCTGTAATTGCAGCAAAAGGGGGTTCCAAAAGTATTGACTCAGTTTTTTATTTTATTTATAAAAGAAAAATTTAACTCATGTATAATTTCCTTCTACTTCACAACACTTTGTGTTGGTGTTTCAGATAACATTCACATATTTATGTTTGTGGGAAAAGTTCAAGGAGTATAAATAATTTTGCAAGCCACTGTACAGTAGTCTTTAATCATTTGATATTATGCAATACAAAATAATACAAGCCATTTTGTTGTAACATCTATTCATTATGTCCAAACCCGCTTGTTCCCTGATTCGGGGTCACAGTGGGTTGCTCGCGCCTATCCCAGCTCACATAAAGCGAAAAAAAGGGGTACACCATCAACAGGTTGCTAGGGCATCAGAGGGTTACCGCCACCATGCCACCTTCTAGCAAGATATGAGCAGATATTAAAAAAACAAAACCAAATGCAAACATACACGCAAACAACCCTAAACATGTACACAGCCAGTTAATATGCAACAAAAATGTAAAGTCCAAATCAAACAAAAAGGTTTACAACATCACAAGTCTGTTTTTTTCACTCACCTGTCAGAGCGCGGAGTTTTACACAGCAGGCAACATAGTCATCAAAATATATCCTGCCTCCCCGACTAAATCGCTTGATGATGCACCCCAAAGCTTGAGGACTCACTCTGTACCCTACATCACAAAAATGTAATTTCCTGGCAAGTTTAAAAGATTAAAATAATTGGCTTTCTTTCTGTGATACATTATATTTATTTTATTATCCTATTGCATCTGTGATAACTATGCACTGTGCCATCTTACTTATTCTTTTAAACTATAATTTTTTATTAATTAATCAGAGACCCTGGGCAATGTTAGCCAACTCACCCATATTATTAATGCTTTGAGATAATTCGTGTGGCTCCACACTGCCACTGTTGTCTCGATCTACCATCATGAAGTTCTGTTTCCAGCCATTTAGTGCAGCAAACAGTTCTTTAAACTCATTGAAGCCCATCTTACCTGAATAATCTCTCTACACAGCTACTGTTTAGGAAATCAGCAGGTGTTGACCAAAGCTTAAAAAAAATTCAAAAGGGTCTGAATTAAATACAGACAACACATTTTGTCGGGGCTATATTCCGGAAAACCCAAGGGAAGACGGCATAGATGATGTGCTCATTACAAGCATTCTCGCTTAGCGATTGTCTTCAATTTTGCTTCCAATGCTCTTTTTCTTTCCTCCACCAGTAAGAACATTTCCCAAGACAATGAAAATACATAGAAAATACATACGAAAATACATACGTAGTAATAGAGCAAAATATGCCATGGAAATAAAAAAAAAAGATAACGATTGCAGTCACACAGTTATAGTTATAATATAGTAACTTTAGTTCTTTTGAGCAGGGATGCCTTGCTGAAAGTGACCACAAGAAAAGAATGGTTTAAGCTGACAGGGAAGCTACGGTTACACAGATTAGCACTCTTTACGGCCATAAGCACCTAAACAGCTCGGAAAGACAGCTAGCAGACAAGCTAAAAAAAAGCAAAAATAACCACTGACAGCTAAGAAATGAAATCTGAGGTCCTCTAAAAGTGTTGCCAGGTCTCATAGTTATACGTTTGTTTGCACATGATTGTTGCAAAGAATGTTCTTTAAGAATAGCCTTTCTCAAACTAGAAAAAGAAATTGGTTGCTAACACCAACTCTATGTCACGCCATGTGAACATTAAAATAATCAAATAATAAACCAACCCAATCATTTTATGTTGTAAAATTTAGATTGTACATTTATAGGTATGTAGAGTATAGATTATTTAATACAGACTATGAGGCATGAGCTGTTTAATAAAAATATAAGCGATAATAAAAATTTTTTTATTATTTTTCCAGAATTCAGAAAAGGATACATCCAGCATGGCAATCATAATCCTGCAAGTCTCCAAACTGAAAGCTGTAAAGAAATAAAATGATTAGAGTAAATATTGTGTGTATATATTGTCTATTTTAAAATTTAACTTGTTTTCTCAACTTACGAGCGTAAGTGCCACTTATGCCAGTCTGTGTTAAACACCTCTGAAGCTCCTCAGCATCAACTTCTCCATCCTAAGGACAAAAATATCATTAACATATAAGCTAGAGCTTCCAGTAAATGAAACACGTGCAAGAGACTCTTAAACAAAGCGCTTGTTCCAGAAATCCTTATTTCCCCCAAAACAATATGCCTAGATCTCGAAACACTTAGTTACTTTTTTTTGTGTTGTGGTACATTTCTCAATAATTTGCACAAGAACCAAAACTGTAAATCATGTTTCTGACAATCCATGTATTCCATTTTTAGATAAACAAAAATGGAATATCCTATAAAAAATTTGCGATTAACGCACCATTCCCATCCATGTCACTTCCTAATAAACTGACAACCAAATATCAAAAGCATTTTCTAAAAAAGTTTCTGCAATAGAAGAATCCATTGTGGCTTTTCTTAGCATGTATAATAGGTTAATATATTAAGAGTTTTGCTAAGGCACCAGTGGCAGACTGATAGCGGTGGGGCTTGAACCCAGGTGTTCTATGTCATCCACGCAATAACTCAATGTCTTAAACATTTAAGCCCATATTTTATTTGAACACGCAAAAAAGTTTTACTAAGCTTACTGTTTTAACTCTTGGTCTTTTATTGTTAATATCACAATCAGAATTATCATAAAAAATTACAATGACTGTCATAGACAACAACTGCTACCACTTTTACAGTGGTTTGTAAAAGTATTCATACCCGTCAAACTTTTCCACATTTTCTCACATTATGACCACAAACATAAATTTATTTTATCGGAATGTTATGTGAAAGACCAACACAAAGTGGCATACAATTGTGAAGTAGAAAAAAAATTATACAAGAGTAAAAAATTTTTTTCAGATAAACAACTGAAAAGTGCAGTCTGCAAAAAAAAAATTCGTTCTTGCAAAACAATTCAAGCTAAGACAGATTAGATGGAGAGTGTTTTGAACAGCAGTTTTCAGATCTTGCCACAAATTCTCGATTGGACTTGACTGGGCCATTCCAATCATCACTTACCACATTAATCCATTTCCTTGCAGCCTTAGCTTTATGTTTAGGGTCGTTGTCCTGTTGGAAGGTGAATCTCTGCCCCAGTATCAAGTATATAGCATGGCGCCCCCAGAGGCGAACGGGATTGCTCGTGCTGTGCTTGAATGCCGTCTTTTTTCATGTATTTCTTGCTTTTATTTTACTGCACAAATGCCAAGCAATGCTTAAGTATAACACACAGACACTGCTGGACATCACAAACTTACACAAGTTCAAGTTTAGTGGATTTATACCACAGATCTGCAACTCATTGTGCGCTCTCGTGACCACTACCAACACAACCACCAGGAAGACCCTGGCGCACCGACCTCAAGCAAACCAGCTAGGCTCCATGCCCAAGCCCAAGCGAAGATCACTGCTACCCTGACTCCTTCTAGTTAACGTGCAGTCTTTGGAAAATAAGATAGACAAGCTAAGAGCCAGGATTACAACACAGCGGGAATTGAGAGAATTTTGCGCTCTTATTTTCACCGAAACCTGGCTTTAAGAAAGCATCCTGGATTCCACCGTTCAGTTACAGAGTCCATTCACCGAGGAGATGCTCCATGGCATTTGCATCTAGCAATAAGAGTGAGTGCAAAGCTGCGAAGTACAGACTTAGAAAGGCCATTACAACAGCCAAAAGGCAGGACAGAGAGAAGCTGGATGGCTTCTATTCTACTGCTGACTCCGGGCGCAAAGTGGCAGGGATTTCAGAAGCAGCTTCAATACAAGAGACAGCCTACTAGACGACCTCAACACCTTCTACACACGTTTTGAGACTACCACTCCCCACATAGAGACCCTCACAGGCATCTGGACCACTACACACACCTCAACCCCACCAGCCCAGGTAAACAAAGAAAAAGAGGATTAACCCCGCAAAACCTGCAGATCCTAATAACATTCCTGGACGAGCCCTTTAGAGCATGTGCTAATGAGCTGACAGACATTCACTCCATTTTTAACCTCTCCTTCCTTTCAACCCCTCCTGCTTCAAGACCCCTACCATAAACCCCCTTCCCAAGAAGAGCCCCCCCCCATTCCTGAATGACTATAGGCCAGAAGTACTCACTCTAATAATTATGAAGTGCTTTGAGAGAGTGGTGCTGACCCACATCTCGGACACACTTGACCCACTGTAGTATGCATATCGGCCCAACAGGTCCACCTCAGACGCTATTGCTGCAGCTTTGCCTATTTCCCTCTCACACCTGGAGAACAAAGACTCCTACATCAGTACGCTTTTTATTGATTATAGCTCCGCTTTTACTACAGTTATCCACCTCAAACTCAAAAACAAACTTTTTTCTCTCTGTCTACACCATCAGGTTTAGGTGGATGACTTCATGATGCTGTATGCTCCCCAATATTCTCTTAACAAACCACAGGGGCTATTAAAAAACAGCTGTATTTGTACTAAAATTAAATGACACAGGGGTGGACTCTGTTTAGTCATTAGGTCTTTATTCAATCAGTCAGCAATCTTCAGGCAACTTCTGAAGGCTTGGATGCACTCACAGAAAAGGGGGCTAAATACTTTGCACACTGCACTATTCAGTTGAAAAAAATTTAACTATAATTTTCTTTCTACTTGACAATTGTATGCCACTTTGTGTTGGTCTTTTACATAACTTTGTGTTGGTCTTTCAGATAAAATATAGTTATGTTTGTGCTCATAATGTGAGAAAATGTGGAAAAGTTCAAGGGGTATGAACTTTTGCAAGCCACTGTATGTTAACAATAATCAGTTTGAATATGTAACACTGAGGTGGTGAGGTCAATGAAGAGAGCCAGATCCATTTATGCAGCGAAGTTGAGATCTTATTTAGTGAGAAGGGTGCAGATATTTTTACAGTGGTGAACACGAAAACAAAACACGAAGACACACATAAGAGGACACGCATAAGACTAGATACCAAAAGAGAATGATTATGAAAACTATATACAAAAGCCAAGCAAGATACGCAGACGAGGGCTCAGGCGCAGACACAGACGAGGGCTCAGGCGCAGACACAGACGAGGGCTCAGGCGCAGACACAGACGAGGGCTCAGGCGCAGACAAGGGCTCAGGCGCAGAGGGCTCTGATGCAGACGCATAGGGCTCTGATGCAGGCATATCCTCTGGCTCACAAGGTCCCAAAAAGACCTCCGATATCCAGTGCAAAAAGTGGTCCATTCCCACCGGTTGCCGCCAGTATAATTCCCAGACGGCGGCTATAGCCAATAGCTATAGGCTATAGTCACATAACAAACGTTAAAAAAACTCACATTCAGCTCTCGCCAATGGGAACTGATGAGAGTGCGTGAAAAAATGGCGACACTCAGCCACAAAGTCCGGACACCGTCCCTGGTTCCCACTGAACCTCGCAGGCAGGACCGGACGCTTACTGGAAGGGGCAGCGCTAGCAATCGGGCTAGGAGGTTAGCCTGTCCGGTCAGCGATTGCACAGCTGTGTATGCAAAGGAAGAGCTGCGACTGGCTAGCATCAAAGGCTATCGCTAGCTTAGCTAACTGGCCGACAAAACTCAGGGCTATATGGCTTAATTAAAGTGTTAATCGCCTCATTACTTCCCGCTGGATCCTTGAGAGGTGAGTTGTTCTGTAACGTTGAGGTGGTGAGGGCAACGAAAAGAGCCGAATCCATTTATGCAGTGAAGTTGATATCTTTATTTAGTGAGAAGGGTGCAGATATATTGACAGTGGTGAACACGAAAACAAAACACGAAGACACACAGACTAAGAGGATATGCAAAGGACTAGATACCAAACAAGAATGATTACGAAAACTATATACAAAAGCCAAGTGAGCTACGACCATGCAAAAATTGGTCCAAGGTGTCCAAGAATTCACAAACTAACCACTCCGTACAATCAAGAACCCACGACGCACAATACTGGCGCGTCGCCTTAAATATTATGTCCTATTAATATTAAGCTAGTTGCCATGACGACAACGATAAACATGGGGGCATCGCTTCGTTTTCTGACGCTGAGCGAGGGGCGGAGCTTGGTCTGCTAATGCTTGGCAAGGGGCAGAGCTTGATCTGCCACCTTATAGAATACAATGCAAATTCAATGAGCGAGTGAAGGCTTCACGCAAGTTACCTACATACAGGAAACACAAAAGTGCAGTGCAGAACGAACAAACTTTACCAATAAATCCTACAGAAGAAGAAAAACAACAAACTTTTGCAAATTAAAAGTCAGCAGAGGCCCTGTGGAATCGACATAATTTTAAACAATATAATCACAAACTTTTAAGGATTTCAAGAACCCTGAGTAAAGTTTCAGTAAACCATTTTATACCCGTTTTAAAAAAGTTGTAAAAAAAAATTGAAGAAAAATACGAATATGTAGCTATGCATTTGATCAGCAAGTGTTAAATATACTTAGTAATTTAACTGATTTTAATCTAACCTGGCCAGCAATGGCGATGAAGTAACCCCACATAGGGTCTTGGGCAGGGGGTGCACCGATGCTACCAGGATAGGCACTATACTGGGGTGGGAAAGATCCTTGGGGAGGACCAGTCATCGGGCCGCCTGGCATCTGACAACCATACTAAAAAATAAACATAGAAAAAGGTAGGGTAAATACAAAAAATACAATGTTCTTAACAAAGGTATATCAGAACAAATGGGAATACCAGACAGTTTAGAAAAGAATAAAAGTGGAAATTTGTTTTTACTTAAGGTCAGCCATCTGACAAACTGAATTCCATAAAATAAAGTATCAATATTTCAGCCAACTAAAATATTCAGATTTCCACCAAAAAAGATTAAATAGTATAAAAGATTACACTTTGTATTGTAGCCACAAAAATGTTTAAATAGTCAAACACAGATGTTATAGATTATGGTTCTAACCTGTTAATATAATAAACAAAGCAATTAAGATGATGCTGGATAAAATAAGGCATCAGAAAGGAGCAATTTTAAAAGGTTCTGCTATAGAAAGGCAGAAAAAAAAAAATCGCCAGACTTACTTATGTTTCCCTTCCTTGGATGTGCACAAATGGTTACAAAGGTTAAAAAAAAACAAGAAAATTAGCACTTTAATGGACTGAATTAAGTTCACGAAGTATAAAGAAGTAACAGGATTTAAAGTGTCTGGATTAATGTTGGTTGTATTTTTTGGATGGTGTACTGTCTATCTCCTGTCAATTACAAACACAGTATCAAATCATGTAAGCTCAAATTTGTGGAAGTGGCTTGATATGTGTTTTGTTTTGTTTGGTTGGCTGGGAATTGAGAGGTGAGAAATAAATTTTATTTATAAGATACACTAATCATGCTCTTTGTTGCTAGCTAAAGGCAGAGTAGGTAGATGAAACCATAAAGAGAGTGGGATTGAACTGGAAACTGGTGTTTATTGTAACTCCCAGGATTGCCTTGAGCCCCCTTCACAGAGATGATTGTCTGGAGACTGGTTAGTCAAACCCAGGACATTCATTTGTTTTTTGCACTCCTTTGTTGTCTTGACTGTGAGTTTTGGGTCAATGCCATACTGGAATACCCATCCACTACCCGTTTCAATAACTCTGCTTACAGAAAGAGATTCTCACCCAAGGTGTGACGATACAAAGCCTCAATCATGCTCACTTTAATGCTGTCCAGTACACTTAGCAGCAAAACACCCCAAAGGTTAGTTAAAACACTCCACCTCCATGTTTAACTCCATGTGTGGGGATGGTGCTTCCTTTCTCCTGGGCTGATTCCCCAATGTTCTCATGGTCACTGAATCTCCACAAGGTAAGCTATTACATGGGTTTTTTTGTGTTTTGAGTTATTTGTTATTAAACACGCTAACTGTTCTCACATTCTTATCATGCTGCTTAGCAATGATTCAGATGTGTAGATGTCTACTCTCTTGTCACTAATATACTTGCACATCTCTTGCGCAGATCTTAGAGTTTCTTGATTCTGATTGATTAATTGATTTATTGATTCTCTGGACAGGCGTCTTTTATACCGGTCACAAGCTGGGATTAGGAGCACTGCTTTTATGATAGAGGGATTAAATAATAATTTCAATCATGAAAAAGCCAATCAAGTCATCACTTTTTATAAACGTGTTGTACAGTTTTTGTTGTTATTTAGACTCCCAGTGTAAGAAAAAACCTACTATCCAAATTATAGACTGTTCATTTCCGTGTCAGTAGGCAAATGTACAAAATCATCAGGGGATCAAATAATTGTTTCCCCCCTGTAAAAATATGTTCTGCCATCATGGATAATTTCAACAGTTTTTCTTCACAACAGTAAAAAGACAGACACCATTACTTTCTACACTGGTCTAAAAATATAGCAGCATTATCATCCAATTAAAATAATGGACATGGAATGGATTAACAGAGATCGGATCCATGTTGCAGGTAACACGTATTTACTGACTGTCAGACTGACTGAACACAAAATGAAACCAACACAGGCGCAAACTTAAACCAAACTTAAACAAACTCAAAACACGGGGTTACCCAGGAGCGAAGGGGCAAAAAACACAGGGTTACTCAGGCGCGAAGGAGCAAAACACGAGGTTACTCAGAAGCGAAGGGACAAATAGCAAGAACAAACATTATCAACAGCACTTCGTTATCGTTAATTATCCTTAATGATTCGCGACGCGCACACCGACGCATCGTCTTAAATAATGCGTCGTTGCCCTAGCAACCAAATCCAGGACAACGATGCTAAACAAGGGGGAGGAGCTATGTCTGATTCCTCACAGGACAGGACAGTGGAAACTTGATGGACGGATTAAAACAAGTGATAATATTTTGTTTTATCAGAAAAGCCGAAATCTGCGAGCCAGATGCAATCATCAAAAGAGCCACACCTGGCTCGCGAGCCATAGGTTCCCGACCCCTGGCGCAGTGGATAGCACGGTCGCTTCATAACAAGAAGGTTCTGGGTTTGATTCCCAGGGGTCTTTCTGAGTTTGCACGTTCTCCCTGCGCTGTGTGGGTTTTTTTCCAGATACTCCGGTTTCCTCCCACAGTCCAAAAACATGTTGATTGGTGATTCTAAATTGCCCATAGGCGTGAATGTGTGCGTGAATGCTGTATGTGTATCCTGCGATGGACTGGGAACTGTCCAGGGTGTACACCTGCCTCTTACCCTATGAGCGCTGGGATAGGCTCCAGTGGACCACCATGACCCCGAATTAGGGAATAAGCGGGTAAAAAGATGAATGAATGAATGAAAAATATTTTTACAAATAATACTAAATATTTCTACCTTCATATTTTACACATAAATGGTTACATATTCTCAATCATTTAGCTGTAATATAATACAGTATATGTGTAGTAGAAAAATGAAAAGCCCCAACTCGTGGGATCTAAATATGTAAACAATATTTCATTTTCATTACTTTTCAAAAGAATTTCAGTTTCTTAGTCAGGTTTAGACATGTTTCCATGCTGCATTTCAACTTGGGCAAAATCTTGTGAACATTCTTCACAAACAGATCTCCAATATGATGGTGTAAAGAGATGAGAAAAGTTAATGTCAAAAATGAGCAAACATTTAAAATGTATTTATTATAATTTTTGTATTTATTATAATTTACACATTATTTGTTCCTTTCAGTAACTTTAGTAATAACATGTTTATTACACTTCTTGTACACTGGATTAAAGATTACAAATTGTACAATGATCGTTTTTTTTTAATACCCATAAATTAATGTAATTTAACTAACTACAGATAGCTTTGCGAATGGCATAAGTCTCAACTTGTAATCTTCTATCGTCTACTGAAGGAAAAGCCAAAGGAAATAATTTAAAATGTGAAGGACTACAAGTTCTAAAGATTTAAAATAAAGTGCAATGACCTCCCACTTTTTGTCCTGAAATTACAAAAAAATTCAATAATAAAATTATTAGTAAGTGTAAATGACTTTTTTCAGCAATGTGGTGGCATAGTGGTTAGCACTTTCTGTGCGGAGTTTGTACGTTCTCTCCGTGCTTGTGTGGGTTTTTTCTGGGTACTCTGTTTCCCACATCCCAAAAACATGAGTGTGCATGTGTGTGAGTGGTTGTTCGTCTATGTGTGACCCTGCACACTTGTGACCTTAACCTCTCCAGGGTGTACCCCAGCCTTTTGCCCTATGAGCATTGGCTCCACCAGACCCTGGTGACTTAGAGTTAGGGAATAAACACGTTAGAAGATGAATGGTTGTACAGTAAGCGAACCAACATCTTAAACACAGAGCTCCTCATGGTCAACACAGTCAACCATAACACAACCCTACACTACAATTCAACCCCAAGCGAGTGATACAGCAGCGCTTTTAAATTTGGTATGCTCAACTCATACATAATTTCTGCTCAAACAATTTTTGTTATTTTATTACAGCAATATAAGTGGGTATAAAAGTATCCACAATTTTTATTTATTCATTTATTCATTCAGTCATTCATTAATTTATGTTGTAATCCGCTTATTCGCTAATTTATGGGCATGGCAGTCTGCTGGAGCCTATACCAGTATACATAGAGAAAAGGTAGCCTGGACAGGTCATCAGTCCATCGCAGTACCACATATAGACAAACAACAACACACATACTCACTCCTATGGCCAATTTTAAATCACCAATCAAAGTAATTTTCATGTTTTTGTACTGTAGGAGGAAACTGGAGTACCCAGAGAACAGGCAAAATCCGCAAAGGAAGACCCTTCGCCCGGGAATTGAACCCGGGATGTTTTTGTTGATTTGTGATATGTCTCTTTGAAATGGCTATTTTAAGTGTTGATTTTACAAGTCATTTCGTAAATTTGAGACAATTTCCACACAGTGGAAAATACTAATGACTTTTAAGTAGACATATGTAGAGCCTTGTAATGCCTTGCCTACATTTTTTCTGTTATTTCCTCATCTTGTAAATACTTTAATGTCCACTCCTAAATGTCAGAAAGAACTACACAACCAAAAAACTTCTCCAAAAATAGAACAACCATTAAATTAACAACACAACAAGAAGGTCCTGGGTTCGATTCCCAGGCTGAGGGTCTTTCTGTGGCGAGTTTGCATGTTCTCCCTGCTCTTGCATGGGTTTCCACCGGGTACTCTGGTTTCCTCCGACAGTCCAAAAACATGCAGATTAAGTTCAATGGTGTTTAATTGTTCATAGGAGTGAATGTATGTGTGAGTGGTTGTACCCCATTTCTTGCCCTATGTGCGGTGGGCTAGGCACCAGCAGACCCCCGTGATCTTGAATTAGGGAATAAGCGGGCAAGAAGATGAATGAACGAATGAATGAATGGTTATATGCAAGAAAAATTGAAGCCATTTCCAACCTTTTAAAGAGAGATGACCAAATAAACACCGTTCTAAAGAAATTATGGTGAGGGTTTATTTTTTTCCAACCAAACCGGTTCTTGACTGAATGCATCTTTAATGTGGAAATTATAGTTTCCTTTTCTTACACACACTTCCTCTTTGAAAAATAACATTTACAGTATAACCGTACAGTAATTGTAGATATACATTACAATTAATATACATGATAGATAGATAGATAGATAGATAGATAGATAGATAGATAGATAGATAGATAGATAGATAGATAGTGTGTGTGTGTG
>JAOTRA010000009.1:989749-1004859 GCA_026260255.1 Pseudolaguvia tuberculata | reverse complement strand
TACCGGGTGGCCAGGCAGAGAGACAGAGATGGGAAGGATGTACTGCAAGTTAGAGCAATAAAGGATACAGATGGAAAGGTTTTGGCTACAGAGGAGAGTGTGTTGAGAAGGTGGAGAGAGTATTTTGATCAGCTGATGACTGAGGAGAATGAGAGAGAGAATGTTGTATGATGTGGAGATGGTAAAGCAGGAAGGGGGTAGGTGTGTAACGTATTATTGTGGTCATAAAACTGCTGCGCAGAGCTCAAATTCAGGCATGCAGTTCTTCTGCCTCATTGGGGTGACAGTGATTCCAGGGATTCACAGAGACACTTTAAATGAAGAAAGAGAAGGAGGACTTTTACAAACAAGTTATCGATACTTTTATTCAAAAGGAGCAGCGCATGGACTTTTTGATTATGATTAGGGTTAGGGTTTACATTTATATAGGTAAAGGTAAGACAATAATAGCTTTGTTATTAACATACACTGTACATATTTTCCTTTTTTAAAACTATATTTTACTGTCTACAAAACTCAACCTGTCCTCCATCACTTTGTCTCCAAAATGTCCTACATGCGCCATCACTAATACTCATTTCTAATCCTGCCCATCCTCATCACTCTCAATGAAAATCACATTTTCAACTATGCCACCTCCAGTTCCGCCTCCTGTCTTTTTGACAATGAACCAATGTATAATTTTAATTTAAATGTGTGTCTAACACTGTGCATCTTTACCACATTTCTCATTTTCTCAGAAGTATTACATTGTATTTTTAGCTGTTTTATATAATTTTAATTATTGCAATATGTACTGTATTATAATACATATGATATACACTATATTGTCAAAAATATTTACTTATATTGCCAAAAGTATTTCCTCACCCTTCCAAATAATCAGAATTAGGAATTCTAATTACTTCCATGGTAACAGTTGTATCAAACACCTAGGCATTCCGACTGTTTGTACAAACATTTGTGAAATTTTTTTTCCCCATAACACACAATTCTAAATCTTGTGGACAGCCTTCCCAGGAGATGAAGCACAGCCAACATCATGTCGAATCCTTTGGATTAGGAATGGGATGTTACTTAAGATCATATGCGAGTCAAGGCAGATGAGTGAATACATGAAGTGTATATCATATTGTGACCAATGTATCATGAGATTGTATTGTATAATGAGACCCTTACCAATACACTAATAATTTTCACACAAAACTCTAATAATTTATCATCTACATATTAGGATGATCTGCATGAACAGACATGTAAAGCCAATTAAGTTGAATAGTCTTTAGACATACAGGCTGATCCATGAATGAAGAATGACATTACAAGGTTTAAGTAAAGAAAAAAACCCCAAGTGTTTATTGTACTCAGTGCAGATTATAAAGCTTAATAGTGGATGTAAAAGTTAACCACACATCTCATGTTACAGAGCTGATGGCTCATGTACTGCTGATAAACACAACTGCTAAATGATACCAGTAAAAGTATAAAGTTCTGTCGCACAGCAGTTAGTGGAATATTTCTGTAATATGAGATTGAGCACAAAACTCAACACTGGGCTACATTTAGACAGCCACTGCAATGGGTATATGATTAGATTGTCAAATACATTTCTCTTAAATCTAGTTCTCTTGATCTGTCCGATCAAGGTTTTTTTTAAATTCAAATACAGGAAATCAAATCTCCTTGATAAAATAGATTAAAAGAGAAATTTACTGATTGTCTAGGTATAGCCCAAGTTTCCACTATGTAAATTAACAGATATTAGAGCACAAAAAGTATATAGCTTGTACAATAATGAAAAAATTTAAAAAATATAATTTTACATAGATTTTACTCTTAATATTCCTACAAAAGCAGAAATGCTTGCCCCATTCTTTAGTCCATGAAAAAAAAGCATGTGAACTTGTATGGCTGGAATAATAAGCAAATCTTTTGTTATGTTACATACTTAATAAAATTCAGCATTTAAAATATGGTGCAGGGGAAAAAAACCCCACTGCAGTTTATATAGGAGAAACATTACACGAAAAGACATTGTAGGATATTTACTTAAAAGAATTATACATAGAAAGCATGAAGATGGTTAAAAAATACTGAGTCAGGTTTAGCTTTGATTTAAAAAAAGAAAAAAAAGGCTGAAATGTAACACGCGCATTACGGCAGAGAACACGCCACACATGCTTTCCAAAAACAGTCGCCGAGTAACGAAGGATGAGAGTTTTTACAGAAAAAATATTTTTTATAAAAAGAAACAAGCATGTATGTGATACATTTATAAATAGCAGTAATTCAGCTTGATGCATCACCATGTGGAAATCACCATGTGACTTTGTTTGGTCCCGCTCAGTTACAGAGGATTCCAAAAATCCAAAATGACTTGAAAGCAGTTCAGAAAGTGTAGCTGTCAGGGAAAGACAGTGCTGCCAAACACTGATCCCTGCTGTCCACATATGAAGCACTGTTAGCTTCGTCGTAGTGGGAAAGAGGAACTGTGTCGTCTTCTGGGATCTGCGTCCCATCAGGATCTGCTTTCAGACTCGGCCTCTGGTTATCAGGGAAGGCCATGGAGAAAAGGGCTTCTGGGTCACAAACAAATTTGTACACATACCTCTCACCTGCAACCTGTATTCAAGAAAAATTCCAATGTTTATCTAAAATTCTATGCAAAATTTGCTTAATATTTTAAATGCAGATTAGAATATCAAGCCTGGCTATTTGGATGGTAGTTCAACCCATGACAGGTCAGATTGCAAGATCTAAATCTACTATTTACAATTACTATGCAAAACAACCTCTACTTTATGACTTAAAACTAGATTTGACGATTTGAAATAAGAAAAGAAGTAGAAAATTGGAACGGGAACGTGCCTTTACCTTCTGCATTATGCCCTTCTCGTAGTAGTAGCGGAGAGATCGGCTCAGCTTGTCGTAGTTCATGGCAGGCCTGTTCTTCTGGATTCCCCAGCGCCTAGCCACCTACACAGACAAAAATGCACTTAGTTCAGAGTCTACCAGAAAATATATTCATTATATTCATAAGCTAATGTCATGCTAAAACAAACCTCTTCTGGCTCAATGAGTTTAAATTCAAGCCCTCGGCCAGTCCATGTAATAAAGTGACTGTTAGTCGGATCATCCAATAGGGTGACCAGAAACTGCCAGAGCTGCAGTGAGCCCCGTCGCTGATAAGGAGGGCCCTCCCTAAAGCTCACTTCTTCTTGTTTGCACTTTCCTTCCAGCCGCTCAGGCACCATGCAAGCATCTTCATAATAAAGGTGAGGCTCTCCGTCGTGCAAAAACCCTGCGGAATAAGGAAACGGGAATATTTCTAGTAAAACTAAAATCTCTCAGAAATTATGATGATCCCTTAAAAACTTGACAAAATCATATCTGTGGTCCATCAGTATTGCATGAATTTTTACTTTCATTGCTGGTTGGATAGTAGTGTGACGACTTTCTGAAGGACGATTGGCAGTTCTGTATCTCTGTAACATCAATTCAACAAAACTAAATTTTAAAAAATATTACCAAGCATAAGTAAATGTTGATTATATTGCTTTGTTTGGGAGAGAGTGAGACAGATTAGGAGAGACAGAAGTTAGAGGGACAAGAATTAAAATAATGCTCACCAGTGTCAATACCAAATTCTCTGGGTTCCTGTTTGATTGACATCTGGTGGATTGACCGGACCCTGTTCACTGCAACATTACATGCAGCCTGTTCCTGGTACAGGGGATCCACCATTTCTTGCTTAAACCCCCCTGGAGGAAGCAGGATTCCCGGCTCGGACATTTGACGGTGATATTGCGGTCGGTTGTCTCGTGGAAATGCGTTAGTTCTCTGTGGTGGGTATGTTGTCCCAGAGCGGGCATTAGGCTGTGGAAAAGGCAGACACGGCTCTGACAACTGCCTGTGGAATCTGGCAACAAGAAAAGAGACAGTGGAAACCTTTTTGGTAAACATTCTTCTGCTTCTTCAGTGACTGGTGAGTTGAGAACATCAGTGTATGCTAACGAATATTTCATCATGTCTATTTTACCTGTGATCAGAATTGTAGGAAGAATCTGGGTGACTGACGGGTGGGTGCGGCACTGCAAAAGGAGGACTTTGGCTGTGAACAGTATTCTGTATCCTGCGATTAGTGTGACCGGTCACAGCTGGTAGTCCATGAGTCTGAGTATGGACTGGAGGTGTGACTGTTTTCTGCATGGGATTTGGCCCTGGGTAATGAGTAGAGTTGCAAGGTGACACAGGGAAAGGTGGCGATGTCATAGATTTGGGGAAACCAAAGGGCTTCTTGTCAAAGGTACTGATGAGAAAGACATGGGGGGGGAGGGTCAATTGTTTTTATTTACGAAATAAATCGGAATAACTGCAACATCAGTAGATTGTAGAAAAAAAAGTGATACAAAGGCACATACCTGTAATTGTAATTACATTTCTCTTCATATGGTGAGAGCCTTTGCTCCTGTCCACAAGGGGAGAATTCTCTGCTGGGACTCACTTCCCGTTTCACTTTGGTTTGAGGTGGGCGGTGGAACATCACTACACCGGTGAAAGACAGTTTAAGTTTAAATGGGGAACAAAGACAAATACACCTTGGACAGGTCATCAGTCCATCGCAGGGCAACACATGCACATGCACACACACCTTTAGAATCACTAAATCAGCTCAATGTACAGGGTTTTTTTTGGACTGTGGGAGGAAAACAAATTATCCAGAGAAAACCCACCGAAGCTCGGTGAGAACATGCAAACTCAAAGACCCCTTGCACAGGAATCAAACCTGAGACCTGCTTCTGAGGCGACCATGCTAACCACTACACCACCCTACACAATAATAAAATATAGAAAAAAGCTAGCCCACTATGCACCATGTGTCTCAGACATTTTGCCCTAAAGATCTCCCAATTTCTGGTCCTCATAATGTTATACTCCACCTAAAGCACACAAAAATCCAAAAGCCAGCAATTTCAAACATAATTGGGTTTTTTCTGACAGCTTTTAAAAGCAAAAAAAAATAAACGAAAATACAGTCCTGTTTTAATCTTGAATTTTATATTATATTACGTTATCCAAGCCGAGGCACGTTGTCTTTTACTCTATTCCACCAGAGGGCGCACAAAAAAGGCTGCACATCGCCACCAAAGCCACATAAGCTGAGGTGGTTTCGTGTTAGGCAATTGAACTAACGTTTAACTAAAGTATTTTAGTTAACCTTTATAAAAGCAATGCAATAACTGCAATTAGGCACATTTTGCAAAAAAAACCTAAAATTCACATGTTTAAAAACCAGGTTAATACATGATCGCATAGGAAACTGGGGCTTTCTTGCCCAGACATGCTGAAAAAGGCTTCTGTGTGACAAATCGGCCTACAGCCAAAACTGGAGCACTGGTTCAAACACACACACAGGCTCGCTGCCCCAAGCAAAATGATGCATGAACTCACAAAGTCACATGGTCACTATAGTACACACACAATTGCACTGTAAAATACAAAAGCCAAACAAAGGTTAAAAAAACAAAAACAAACAAAAGGCCTAGTGTGCCACATATAATGAAGTGTGTGCGTGCGTGTGTGTGTGTGTGTGTGTGTGTATTCTGAGCCATTAAAATGTCACAGTGCTGAAGGCCATGGTGATTTACAGCACTGAAGTGGGATGTTGGGCCCCTGCAGGCGGACACTCATGATGACTGAATTATACAGAACCTACAATGGTCTGTTCAGTTAGTTTTTTGTAAAGTCCAAACCTTGAGCCAAAGAAATATCCAAAGAAAAATAAATGTCAAGTAAAGACAGTGACCTGGGCCTTTTTAAAGGATAAATTATGGATAGCAACTTTTATTTGAAAGAACTGAATTAAAAGTAAATAAACAAAGATATTAAAGAAAAAGTAGACACTGGCTGGGTATTATAGTTTGCAAACTGGATTATTGCTCTATAGCCTGTCATTAACAATTGTTGAATCACATGCAGTAACAGCTTCTGGCAGTTCTACAACCCTTTCTATTCCCAGTCTACCCACATCTTTTCGGATCAGATACTCACAGTTGTCCTGGAAGTCTGGAACAAACTGCTCATCATCTGGTACTTGAGCTGGAATGAAATTAAAAAAATAAAATTACACTATAGAAATAACTTTAAAGACAAATAGATAGTAAAACTACTTAGATGTAGATAGTAAACCTACCTTCAGCAATCCAGATTTCTTGTAGTCGTCTTAAGTCCTGAAACAGCTCTAGAAACAATGAGCATTAAGTTAGGATGAGGGTTAAAGTTTTTGTTTGGATTATGTCCGTTTTTGACCTGTAATATAGTGTCACATAAAAATAATAATAATAATAATAATTAAAAAAAACCAAAAACCTTTAGGTACCTTCTGTGTCCTGAGCCAGCTCGTTGTCCATGAATTTCCTCTTCCTTTCACTTGGCTTGCACTGTGTCTCCTTGGCAAGGCATTTCTACAAAACACACAAACATGATTAGAAACTTTCCTGTGCAAAAGATGGACCCAGAAACAGTAATCACCCCAACAATGAAGAAAGATACAAATGAGTACCAATAGAAACTTACATTGGATGGCACCACAAAGGGGACCTGCTGGTCGTAAAAGCTGTCCATGCTTCAGGATCAACAATCAAACAAGGGAATAGTAGAAGGAGACGTGTCCTCACTCTCTCTCTGGCTCTGGTGGGGGAGATCTCCACACTTGTCAGGTTCTGATTAGGAAGAGTTGAGAAAAATGACACTTCGTCAGGGAGAAGCACACATGCATCTGTTACCAATCATTTCACATGATGACAGGAGGAGACCAGCTGTCGCTGTGATCAGTTTAAAGGTTTGTTTGTCTGTTTGTGCAGCTTTAATCTTAGATCTAGAATAAACACTTTTAGATGTTACACTAGACTACACCAATTACATTGCACAGTACAGATGTGCATTTTACATGATCCTATGTGAGAAGACATGAGCCTGGGAGAGTGTTGAAGATACATAAAATTGTTTATGCGAATAAGGTTTTTCTAGCAAATATTCTCATCCACGTGGCTATAAAACTACAGTGTTCCCTGGCCACTTGGCGCTTCATGTATTGCGGCTTCAGTGCTTGGCGGGTCAGCAGCAGCCACATTGTGGAAAGGAGCGTTGTTTCATGTTGATGCGCGCGCGAGAGAGAGAAGGATCCCTGCATGTCAACCAAAGAGATGAGTTGACTCAGAGTACTGTACATACCACAGGCTTTCATAAAGGCGCGTGATTGGTTTCCGGTGTGACATCGACCAATAAGAGTACGAGTGGATTACATATTTAAAACATTCTTGTACAGTAACCCGTATACACAAAAATTTCTAGAGGAAATACTACTTCGCTGTTTTGGGTAATGGGTTCTGGTCCCCATTAACCGCGAAAAACGAGGGATCACTGTACACACATCATTTCTATAGTGCATCCTTTAAACTAATAAAATTGGGAGGGGAGGGAAAAGTCCAGCATGGTGACTTTAAATCTGAGCGCTTGTGTGTATTTTCCTCTGACGCAAATATCCTATTATCATCCAACCAAGCCAAGAAAACACTGCAATCTTGGCAAAACCGTAACAAAAATAGGATCAAATTAGACTGCTATCTTTACTGTTATTGCATTATCTTATCTATTTCACAGGATTTGCCCTCAATCATGGATAATTTAAAATATTAATATACATGAGATTCACTTTCTTCGAGCTGAAGAATTTTATACGATGCTGTTTAATAAATAAAAAAGGAAGCAGAGCACATGAATGGGTTAAACACCAAGAGGCTCTTTAAGTTCAAGAAGTTCAGCCCCCCCCCCCCACCGTTCTCTCCCCGCGCGCCTCCCCCCTCTTGTTTTCTTCAATGAAGTGAAATCCGATCCTTTTGGCTCTGCGCAAAGGGGGGAAATCCGCTCCATTCATACAAACTTCTACAGACTCTGTAGTACAGCAAAAGCGACATTTTCAAACACTAAAAACTACTACCATTTTACATATTCAAATAAAATTCCGCAAAAAACTAAATTAAGAAAACCGGTAGAAAATGGTGGCGCAATTACGCACAAAGAAAATGGCGGAATGCCGAGCAAAGGATAAACAAATGTAAACTTCGTAAAAAAAACTAACAAACACGATCGCAAGACGCATGCATTCATATAGGCTAATATACTACATGTAAATACACGTACCTTTCTATGCTTTAATCGGTTAAGTGTAACAACAAAAAAATAAAGCAATGGATTAATTTTCAAAGAAAACACGCGAACCGATAGTGCACGCTTTACTGCGCGCTCAGTAAACTCAACCAAACTGAAAAATTTCTCAATGGAATTGACTGCTTAACCAAGGATTGGGGATTAACACTGGATTGCGCGCTGATTGGCTAATCAAGCACGTCATTTATGTCATTGACCAATAAACGGTTGCTAGTCGCTTGCGTTCGCATGAGACCAAGGGCAGCCAATAGCAGCGAAACCTTTTTCTGTTTTTATGAATGGCTGGGTTTCATTCAACAACCAGATGTTTCTCCATGGTGGATACTGCTCTTAAAGGGCCAAACACTATTTCATAAGTTGTACTTAAAAAAAAAACATTTTTAAAATTTCACTGTTAAATACATTTAATATAGATTAGATTTCAAACCAGACTTTACTTGTTTCTTTAATGATTAATAATTCTGTCCTTGACAACAATTAACTAAAATACAGAAAATAACTTGCTAACTTTTAACGGCTTATTTTATAACTAAATGTTAAACTCCATGCGTTAGAGCAGATCTACACATTAACTCAGCACACATGACATAACACTGTAAAAAAAAATCATTCTAAATTTGCCATTCTAAACCTTTGTGGTTTGAGAAATCTAAATGTTTTAATAGATTACACATCTCCATCTTGTTTTATCACATGTAAGACAGTATAGTATAAATCTATACTATAGATAGATATATTATAATAAATTGTTTAACTGTGGAAAGGCGATCCGCTGCAAGAAATCTCTGTAGCCTCTGATCTATTATTCATGTCTAACCTTCAAAGAAACAGTATATCCCCATGCCAGACAGAAAGTGCTGTCTGGGCTACATCTGCTCTCACTTTCCAGCATCTGAAATAATGTACCAGTTTAACACTCAGAAGTATTTTTTTGGTGCTAGACTACTTAAGAAATCATTATCATTATAAATACATACTGTATAGCAGACACTGTCACTGTATTCTCAAAAGTTCAATTATGTTACCTATATGAACTTATGGGAATAAACTGTCTAAGGTTTACTACATTCTCCCAGCAGACCTTTCTTTGTGTGTTAGTGACTCCAGTTTGATGGAGGTATTGAATATTGCAAGCATTGTAAGCATAAGGTAATGAGTCATCATTCAGTCATTCCTGTGTGTGTGTGTGTGTGTGTGTGTAGTATATATTTATTACTAATAGAGAGGATTTGTCTAAATATATTTGTTTGTTTGTTTATCCTAGAATTTTTGCTTGGATAAATGTTCCGGTGCCACAGGTACGGTTAAAACTAGAGGGTTTATTATATTTTTCACAGCAATTTCTCACTAGTCCTTTTCTAAACAAAGAACTCAAGCACTGCTGTTATGCAACACTTCTATGATTGTACATTCTGAAAAGCATATACAAATATACTGTAAAATACATTCCATAATTCAGGTTCTTTATGGGATAGAGTGAAAGGCACTTGCTGTGGACTATATGGACCCAGGAAGTGTCAGCACCTAAAATCTGAAAAGAAAAATAATACTATCTTATATATACCAATTTCTAAAACTACAGTTTATAGAACAAATTTCAATTCTCAGTATAGAATTGGTGGCAATGTAATATCAGAATGGCAAATAAATGTCTTTCATTGTCTTTTGATTAGATTAGACTAGATTGGATCAGATTACGTTAGACTGACTTTATTAAACCCTCAGTTGAGAAATTTCTTTGAAATAAAAGCATTCAGATCAGCAAAAACAATAACACAAGAACAACACAGACAGTATAAACAAACACAAAAGTGCTTTAAAGCGGAAACAAAAACTTGAATAAAGACAACTTGTTCTGTTGGAGAGAAAATTTACTTAGGTTCCAGATTTGATTCCCAGTCAAGGGGTCTTTTGGAGTTTACATGTTATTGTGTGGGCTGGTACTTCGGATTCCTCCCACAGTCCAAAAACTTGTACATTAGGTTGACTGGTGATTCTAAATTGTAAATAGGTTAGTGTGCACGCGTGGTTGTTTGTCTATATGTGGCCCTGCGATGGACTGGTGAACTGTCCAGGGTGCGCTGGAATAGGCTTCACCAGACCCCCATGACCATGAATTAAAGAAGAAGCGGGTAAGAAGATGAATGAATGAGGTCCCTTGAGTGTGCATGAGACTATAGACAGCCCATCCATGAATGGATGGGTTTCATTCAACAACCAGATGTTCCTTTTATATGTAACCACCTAAAATAAAAATAACAAAAACATTACCTAATAATAATAATAACATACACTAATCTCTAAATAAAATACAGTTTAACAGAGTAAACAATCAGTGGCTGACTCAATATAGAATTAGTAGTGACGTAATGAAAGAATGGCAAAAAAAACTGTCTTCCATTGTTTTTACTTTCAAAACATACAGCATCTTTAGAGCACAAAAACAAAAACAAATTAAATAAGTAAACACAACTTGTACTGTTTGAAGACGCTTTTCATGTCATGTCACCTTATAGATTTTTCAACTTAACTTTTTTTTACACTTGATTCAATCCATTTATCTGCCATGGTGCACTGGAGCTCGGCGATAAAACATCATCTACACATTGCCTTCTTTTACGAACCTGAATGACTGTGGTAGCCATGGATACACCTGAGAGAGAAAGAGAAAGATAAAAAAGAGATAGAGATTCTGACTTATTGCTAAGCTGACTAATACCAATAGCCTTCAGCGTCTTTTGAACCACTTATTCAGTAAGTGATAAACACTCTGCAGTTTGACTTGAATCAAACTCTTACAGTATCTGTTTAATACTAGTCTTTTTAAATAGCACAAAGGAGACGAATCCACATTCTAACATGTCCTAACTTGTTATTTTTATAGTAGACTTCCTACAGAGTTACTGATCTTTGCCAGCTAGGAATAAGCATGATAACGCTTTTCTTTTCTCTGCAGCTACATATTGGTAAGGTTGTAATCACGGTTAAGTGTTTATTTTTATTTCAATTTAGAAAAGTATTATTGTTTATTATTGTTTTCTTTGGTGGTGTAGTGGTTAGGACAGTCTCCTCACAGCTAAAAGGGTTCAATTCCCACACAAGGGGTCGTTTCTATGCGGAGTTTGCATGTTCTCTCCGCTTGTGCAGGCTTTCAGGTACTCCGGTTTTTTCCCATAGTCCATAATCATGTACATTAGTTTGATTGGCGATTCGAAATAGAAGTGAGTATGTATGTGTGGCACTGTAATGGACTGGTGAATTGTCCAGGATATACCCCTGCCTTTTTCCTTATCTGTGCTGGGATAAGCTCCAACATATCCCCATGACCATGAATTAAGGACTAAGTGGGTTAGATGATGATGAGTCTTTTCATTTGTAATTTCACATGAGATTTCAGCTGATAGAAAAGGGCACCATTTACACAGTTTTACAAAACCAAAAAACAGCTGAAAACCAGTGTTTAATGCTGAAATCATTTGAGGGTTGAGGGAAAATGGAAGAATGTGTGTTTTAAGCATATAGAAGAAGGATAAACCACAATAAGCAATGTTTCAGTGTGTCTGTTTTCAAAACATGAATATACCTTTTCATATAAATTACGTATAACATCTTAGACTATATTACGGTAAAGCACAGACCTAGGAAATTGACTTGACACTCTGGAAAGTCTCAGTGATTCTATATTATTCAGGAACAGGGTTGCCAAAGTCTCCTCACACCTTACCATTGTCATTCCTCTATTTGAGCCCATTTACGCTAAATCTGAGGCACCGTGGGGGGGGGGGTGTTTCTAAGCTGTAAACTTTGACACATGCTGATGAGACAGTGGGAAGGCATTGTGTTGTGAGAGGTGAGAGATCGTTCTCCAGGCCGAGTCCTGGTGGGAACTGTGCCTATAGGACATGCAGGTAAACACATTGCAACTCTAGATGGGGTTGGAGGCATCATCACTCTCCATGCATCATATCCCTTCTCCAGGCTTTGTTAAAAGTTATACTGATTCAGGAGGAAAAGGTTACACTGTGATGTAGAGAAGGAGTGACTTGAGGGTAAATAAGGGGATAGGAGATCTTTCTGATGACAAATATTTAAATATTGATAGAGATGGTGATCCACTATCATAAGCCAAGACTCACTGCAACTGTGAAAAACAATTAACCATGAACATATTCCCTAATTTGGGATCACAGGGGTCTGATGGAGTCTATCCCAGCACACATAGGGCAAAAGGCAGGGATACACCCTGGAAAGGTTGCCAGTCTAAAGCAGCGCCACACATAGATGGACCGAACCACACACACACACGCGCACACTCCTACGGGAAAATTCAAATCACCAATCAACCTAATGTACATGGTTTGTACATGTTTTTTGACTGAGGGAAGAAACTGAATTACCCAGAGAAAACCCACAGGGGGAACATGCAAACTTTGCACAGAACGACCTCTTGGCCATAAATCCAACCCGGGACCTTGTAGCTGTGAGGCGACCGTGCTAACTACCCTAGAGAAGTAATATATTATTTTATTGTTTATAAATTTTATGGTTTTAGCTCACAGATACCACTTTTTGTTGCCAAACTATCTTACATTTCCTATTTCGCAACGCCACAGTTTTGATTATCAAGCTTTCATCTTCATCTTTTTTTCATCTGATGAGAATAAACCAGGTTCTCTTAAATATCACAGCATCAAATGCCTCAGTACTGAATAGAATGCTGCCTCTGATGAGGAGCACAATAAGGCATCTTTGTCATGATATGGCCATTTGAGACAGTAGTAAGAAGCCTCCAAGGTCTCATAGACGTCTGACATGTTTCCTCTGGGTACACCGGTTTTCTCCCACAATGCAAAAACATTTGGTTAATTGGTAATACTAAATTTCCCATAGGAGTGAATGTGTGTGAGTGGTTGTTTGTCTATGTGTGGCCCTGTGATGGACTGACGACCTGTCCAGGGTGTACCTCTGCCTCTCGCCCTATGTGCGCTGGGATAGGCTACAGCAAGCCCAGTGACCCCGAATTAGGGGATAGGCAGGTAAAAAGGTTAATGAATGAATGAATGAATCATCTTGAAAATAATTTTATAATAATGACTATTTGAGGGTGTTTAACCCTATTGTAAGTTACTACCTCAGTCCCACACATTTTTCATTTTTGCCTGCATAAATTAAGTAATTAGTTTTGGGTTTTTTTGCACTTTCACTTGAATGATAATTATAACATATAATATAGTTATAAGTAGTTGTACTCATAAAACTCTTTTCAGTTTAGGTGAATACATACATCTTAAAATATGCTTTTCTATTTTTCACCTGTTATAATTTATATAATCTAATTTATTGAACAAATTAATGCCAGATAAAATAAAATCTTTTCAATTCCTCCACTATTTGTACATTTCAGCTCTTTGCTTATTGTCAAGAAGATTAGACAGACTGTGTAGTTAAGGACTGAAGAGCAGTGACTACTAGAGTAATGATTTGTTAATAAGTAGTATGTGAATGTGTTTAGCTGAAATAAGACATCCTGTGTTATCTTGCGGATTATTTAATAGATTTCGCTGCTGATCCTTACTTATTCTTTTGGGTCAACGCCTAAGTTGTCACAATCTCAAAACAACAGGGCTGAACAATTTTGGGGAGAAATCAGAAAGACAATTGCACACCAGACCTTCTCAGCTTACTGAATGCTCTACATACAAATGGTTTTTAAAGTGGACTATTCAGCATATACTGCATGAGCACATAACTTTATTCCCAAATACAGAACAGATACAACTTGCTGTGCATGTAAACGAAATCATGTGTGTCATCCATGTGTCTGTCTATACCAACTAATCTCTAAATCAGTGATCTGATTAGACCAGCAGTCCATCACAGGGTCACATACTCACACCTATAAATCAATTTATAATCACCAATTAACCTACCATAGATGTTTTTGGGAGAAAACTGTAGTACCGAGAGTAAACCCACACAAGCAGAGGGAGAACATACAATCTCCACACTAAAAGAACATTGTTAACCATTAAGCCACCAATCTGTGCCACTCTCCAGTTAATAATATTCCAAGCATTTAACAGATAAAGGGAAAGTTAGTAGCAGTTCATTACACAAGGAAGCACTTTTTTAAGTTCTCAGTGACGTGCCTGGGTCTTTAGTCTTTGTTTGAAGTCAGCCAGTTTCTCAAGTGTCTGTACAGCCAAAAGAAGTTGATCCCTAATTTATGTTTTCGTGTCATGCCTCCTGGTCAAGTTGAGTCGTGCTAAAACGGAATGCAGTGCAGCTTAAGGCTTGCTAAGTGCCAATCTATGATTTCAAGAAGATAACTTCCTCTTCGGGAGAAATAAAAGTCTTTACAGAGCATTTGACCTGGCGAGAGACTAGACTAGATGGAGCTGTAATTGGCATGTTTATAGCTTTATGATCCGTGCATCTGAAGTTTTTCTGTAAAAGTAGCAATTGTATGCGCAAGTAAAAAGTCACAGTGTCTTTTGGTATAATAATCACAAGATGTTTAAATTTTTTTTCATTTGGTTTAAAAAATAAAACATATGAATGACTGTGAGAACTATGCCCTTGGAGGACCACCTGCAGAGGGCGCCCTCTCCCGAATTCTAGTGATCCATCCCATAGCGGCCATTTTGGGCGTGGCTGCCTATATAAGCAGGTGGCCTTCAAGGGCTTATTGCGAAGTATTGTTGCCCTAGGCCTTGCTAAGCGTTCAATTATTGACCTATTACTGTGTTTTGACTTCTCTTTGGACTGCCCTTCGGGATTTGTTTGCCCTCCTATTTCCCCTTTCTAATAAACCTGATTTATACCGCAATATGGATTCTTCATCTTTGCCTACAGCACGCACGTTACAGAATACTTCGCCA
>JAOTRA010000009.1:977899-989649 GCA_026260255.1 Pseudolaguvia tuberculata | reverse complement strand
TCCTTAACGTGTGTGTTATTGTCTACATAGATGACATTTTGATTTACTCACAGGATGAGAAACAACATGTGGGACATATCAAGGCGGTGCTGTGTCGGCTGTTGGAGAACCACTTATAAGTTAAGGCTGAGAAATGTCAGTTCCATCATCCGACCCTCCCAGGGCCGCGCCCAAGGGGCCGCCCTAGAAGACCGCCAGGAGGCGTTCCTGGGGGGGGGGGGGTACTGTGAGAACTTTGCCCTTGGAGGACCGCCTGCAGAGGGCGCCCTCGCCCGAATTCTAGTGATCCATCCCACGCTTATATAGGCGGCCATTTTGGTCGTGGCCGCCTATATAAGCAGGTGGCCTTCAAGGGCTTATTGAGAAGTATTGTTGACCTAGGCCTTGCTCAGCGTTTCTGTATATCTATCTTTGAGACTTCTGGATTATTGACCTATTTCTGTGTTTTGACTTCTCTTTGGACTGCCTTTCTGGATTTGTTTGCTCTCCTATTTCCCCTTCCTAATAAACTTGATTTATACCGCGGATTCTTCTTCTTTGCCTACAGCACGCATGTTACAATGACACACAATGAATCATACATTAAGAGTTCTACTGTTTTGGGAAGTACCAAAGTTATCAACTTTACCAATTTATGTTTAAATTAAATGCTTTAAAAAAAATAAAACAGTGGATTTTACATTCTATAGCTAAGCTTTCTGGGTTTGCTCCAGGAAATATGGTTTCCTCTTAAAACATAATTTCTAGGCTGACTGCAGTCTAAAAATGTTTGTGTGACCGGGTGTATGAGTGTTATGTGCTCTGCGATAGGTTGACAAATCCTGGGTATTTATTGTCTTGTGTTTTAGGTCAACAGAAAAAGGCTCAAAGCAGGGCATTCTACAGTTTTATGTAGGTGGGAGGGTGGCTGTTAGTCACTATCTAAATATTACCATTCATCATTTTTACTACAATCTAAGTAAGTTAAAAATAAATTATTTTAAATTAATTAAATCATTTAATGCGAGTCAACAGTCAAAACTTTAGTTTGCAAAGTGTGATGATCATGATGGTGAACTTAAGTTACAGCATGGTGAATTAGTTCTTCTCACAAATTATCTTTGTCATCTTCTGCACTCTATATATAGATAATTTGAAATGGCAGTAATTTCATACACACTTTACACATCGAATGTATTACTGCAGACTACACAAATAGAAAAAAAAGATGAAATACCATCTATAATCTACACATTGTGAAACATTTTATCAAAGTTATTTACTTGACATCGTCTCCAGTATCAGGTTGACATGCAGCACAAGCATGTTTGATTGTCACAGAATAGCAAAGAAAAATAGAACATTATTAGATCAAATAAAAGATTATATCTAATAAATGTATACGATAGAGCAGCATGGTGGCTTACAGTGACGTGCTGTCAGGGGAAACACAGCCTCGCCTGTCATCACTAAAATATAAAATTAAAGAAAAATTAAATGGTTATTATTTATTCAGTGTTAAATTTCTTTTTTATTTAACATCACAATTTTTTCAAAATTGCTTAATTTTCACATTTACCATTCAAATACTAAGAAGAGACGAACGCTCAGCGTTAAGCCTCACCGTAGATTTTGCAACCACAATGCTGTCCCGGCGCTATGCAGTGAGATCGTTTTACTGTCCCTCTGCATATCATTGTTAAAATGTTCCAACACTTTTACTATATGAATTAAATTAAATTAGTTCAGCTGGTGCATATAGTGCACATTGTTTATTTTTTTACAAACAACTGTATGTGTGCAACTTATTCTTGAACTGAGCGGTCATAAAAAATAAAAAATAAAAAAAAAGCAAAAAGCTGCAAACTGAGGCACGCAGTTCTTCAGCCTCATGGAAAGGAGCGATAGTGATCCCAGGGATTCAGAGAGAGACTTAAAACCGAAGAAAGATAAGGAGGACTTTTACAAACAAGTTATTGATGCTCTTACTCGAAAGGAGCGGCGCATGGACTTCATTTATAAGTAAAGTTTTTTTCTACGCTACAGTTTGCATATGTAAAGAATGCTGATATTAAATTTTAAACAAAACAAATGTTAGATAAGCTACTCTGTAGGGTTCATATATTTGTTAATCTGACTGTGATGATGTCAGTGCCTCACCAGACAAAAACCTCACCGCACGTCACTGGTGGCTAGTTGGCAAGGTTGCCTCACAGCAAAAGGGCCTGGGTTTTTCAGGGAATTGAAATGACAGACTAAAAAACAGAATAAAAGAATGGGGGAAAGAGTCTTGAATTGCCCCTGGAGGTTTAGATGCTCCTATGGATGCGTGGTACGGAAAATGGACGCATGCAATGTTTCTTCTTAAATGCTAATGCACATCCAAAGCAGCTCTAGTACAAAGTCCAGACACTTGATACTTCTTTCAAAATCAGAACTAAAGATTGTATAACTATATAAACAAAAGCAGTGGAAAACCTGACCATAACATACCATTTAAACGTTTTATTTCTGATGTTATCATAATCCATTGATTATAAAGATATATTATTTTGTAAACTGTAGTTTGATATTGAAATTATAAAAAAATAAGGTAAGTAATTAAACAACTATTGACTTGTATTGGAATAGAGTTTCTGTCAAATTTTCCAGCAAGAGCAAAACAATCACGTATTTAGGAAAGATGGGATGAGAATGAAGCAATTAGTTCTCCCCCTGTTCACTGAAAACCTGGAGCTGCACATGTCAGGTTATTAGCCAGGTTGTTTTTGTCACCCCTGATGTACTGGCAGGAATCATTGAGTGCACTCTGATGTGTGACCATCTGTGCTTATATGAGCACACTGCCAATTGACATCAGGTCCGGTAGGTTTATACTGCAGCTTACTTCCGTTTATTATTTAACAGCCTTCGTACAACAGTTTCCAAATCCAAAGTCCCAGATTCTCATATATCATAGGTGTTTTTTAGGATCTTTTCAATTTAATTTCCTTTTTACAAGCTTTAATCAAAGTTAAAGATACACCCTGCAATTCTGCAAACAATGCCAATTATGACAAGAGGTTTAGATAACAGCACAGGACAAACAAAGAAAAAGCTGACATTTTCACTTCATGATCTAGTTCTTCATTTGCTTTATTTTTTTATATTGTCAGATTAAAATGTGTTATGGTTTACTGGCCAAACCAAAAATTACGGTGCAAATATACACTATTTCTGTCTACTGGAAATATTCATGTTATAAATGTGTTATTATAACATTTTGTTGTTGACATTGTTATAAGAAAATTATTTGCTCATTGTAGATTGTAAATCTGAATACATTTACACTTTTGAGTAATTTTGTATGACTTGAATGGATCCTAGTCTCACAAATTTATTATTGACAGAACAAAAGTTTTGATGTTATTTAATATTGATAGAACCCACTTATTCCCTCACATGGGTCTGCTGTAGCCTATTCCAGTGAAAGTAGGGCGAAAGGCAGGGGCACATCCTAGACAGGTTGACAGTCCATCGCCGGGTAACACACAGACAAACAACCACACACACTCACTCCAATGAGCAATGTAGAATCACCAGTCAACATAATGTACATGTTTTTGGACTGTTGGAGGGAACCGGAGTACCCGAAGGAAACCCAACCAAGCGTGGGGAGAACATGCAATCCCCATGCAAAGACCTTTTTGCACAGGAATCTAACTTAAGACCTTCTTGCTGTGAGGCAACAGTTCTAACCATTCGCACTGCACCGCCCAATCTATATATGATCCTAAATACCAATTATGTATCAGATAAACCACAAAAGCCTTTTATTTATCTAATTTAAACATTTCATCTGAAGGAAGAAAAAATAATCACACATCCTTTGTGACAAGATTGCAGAATTGGCCGCAATTGACTGCACTGAAAAGGAAAGAATAATGAAAAGATCATTTTTAAAAATCCAAGGATTATTGCCCTCTGCCGTTTGTATTAAGTATTGCTGCAGAAAAAACCGCTGACGGTTATAATTCTAATATTTCTAAGTTCCTGCCTTAAAATAATTGTGTTAAAATACATTTTTAAAATTTTATGCTTCAAACAATGAAGCAAAACCATAAATTTGTTATAAAAATTATAACATGAAAGGGTTGGGTAAAGTGATGCACACAATCATTTGAGTTAGATTTTCCTATTCCACCAATCAAATACATTAAGTGGAATGAACTGACAGTTAATGATAATTATAAATTAGAGTGATCCAGCAGAACTTAAGGTAATTTCTTTTATTAGTTCTCTCACAAATCGAGCAATTTATATTAGCCTGGCCTGGATCACAACCTGGATTCAAAATATTCGAGTAAATACAAAACACAAACAATAAAGGAACATGAAAAAGCCAGAACGTAAAACTTGGCCAACTAAACCCAAACCTGACCTAGCCACCAACTGTGACACACCAAGCAAAACTAACACACACAAATACGGGTTTATACGGGTATAAATAGGCCTAATAGGTTGAATCAATCAATTCAATGAGACTTATGTGAACAAACACATGACCAAAATGTGAAGACATGACACATGGACAGGGGAACTCATAACAATATATAAACAAACATTTAACACATGGACTACAAAAACAACAATAAGGTGCCGCGTTCGATTCCTGGGTTGGGGATCTTTCTGTGTGGAGTCTGCATGTTTTCCCCACGCTTACATGGGTTTCCACTGGGTACTCTGGTTTCTTCCCACAGTCCAAAAACATGTACATTAGGTTGATTGGTCAATCTTAACTGCTCATAAAAGTGAATGTCTGTGTGAGTGGTTGTTCGTCTATGTGTGCCCTGCGATGGACTGGCGACCTGTCCAGGGTTTACCCCTGCCTCTCACCCTATGTGTGCTGGGATAGACTCCAGCCTAAAGTAGAAAACCCATGACCTCAAAGTAGGGAATAAGCCCATAAGAAGATGAATGAATTAATGAATGTTGGCATGTTGGGTTCTCAGGGCATCCTTATTTAGGTTACTTAACAAAAACCAGAAGAACCCAGAGAATTCCACACACTAAAGGTCAAACTGATTCAAAACAATTGTGTTTCACAGTTCCATAAGATTTCAATAAAACATTTAATATGCACTGCAAATAAACCACTAGAGTGACATCTGGAGGTAAAACTAAAGGACTGCACTAAAAAAAAAATTCTGTTCCTCGGAAATGTCTCAGAAATAGACATGGCGGGAAAACCCCCCAATATGTATTACCAGCCACCGAAGTCGTAATTACGATGTTCAGATTAATATAATCGATGCAAAAGGACAATAACAAAGCATGGCATTTCTGGTATAATGCGCCAAAAAAGCTTTGCTATTTGAAACAACGTTCCAAAGCCAATCTACATTTTAATCTTATTATAGAATGCAATCGTTTTAGTGTCGGGTTAAAAAATAGCATCACAAGATAAAAGTTAAAAGATTTACATTCGTACAAGAGTTATGTCAGAATACCTTGAAAAAAAAAATAGAATAAAGTAAATTCGTGAAAGGTGGTCAGTACTTATACTGAAACACTACCAGTTTAATGGCCAGGATTAGATTAGAGTAGGATAAATTATTTTCATCATTGCTGCAACGTCCTTTTGCTAATTATAACCGGTGCAGATGCGCTAAAGGATGAAGAATTTCATTATTGTCAAAAACTAAACAAAAGGTATTAGCGCTGTGTAATAGCAAGGGCATATCACGATACATGGGTCACAATAAAATACATTTTGCAATACATTAAAATACTTAAAAATAAATAAATAAAACTAACTAAAAACGGATGTTGTTTTTTCCCGCCATGAGACAATATCCGTATGTATTAGTGACACCTATAGGAGAGGAGAAGGAAGTCATGTGACGCTACTGAAGTTTAAATTAAATCTTCTCCTCCTTCTCTCGGCTACTCCCGATTGGGGTCGCCACAGCGGATCGCTCTTCTCCACACTACCCTGTCCTCTACATTTGCCTCTGTCACTCCAGCATGCCTCATGCCTTTAAGGGCAGTGGTGGCGCAAATGTTTAAGGTTGTTGATCGGGAGACGAGGAAGACCTAGGTTCAAACCCCACTACCGCCAAGGAAGATCTGGGCTCAAGTCTGCCACTGTTGGGTCCTTGAGCAAGACCCTTAACCCTTCATGCTCCAGGAGCGCTGTACAATAGCTGACAATACCTGCACTCTGACCCACAACTTACTAAGATGGGATATGCGAAGAAAAACATTTCGCTATATGTTGTACTGTGTATAATCATTCATTCATCTTCTTGCCCGCTTATTCACAGGGATCTGCTGACACCCATCCCATCGCAGAGCAACAGAGACAACCAACCACTCACATTCACTCTTATGGACAATTTAGAATCACAAATCAACCTAATCTGTTTTTGGACTGTTTTTTTGGGAGGAAACCAGAATCCCAAGGGAAACCCATGCAATTGCAGGGAGAACATGCAAACTTCACACAGAATCGAAATTGGGAAATTGTGAGGCGACTGTTCTAACCACTACGCCACCATGCCACCCCATGTATAATCATGTATGTGACAAAATAAAGTGGCTTTCATAAACCTCCTCCTTGGTCTTCCTCTTTTCTTCCTGCCCAGCACCTCCATCTACCAACATACTGCATGTGCCTCCTCTGCACATGTCCAAATCATCTCAACCTAGCCCCCCTCACCTTGTCTCAAAAACATCCTACATGCACCATCCATCTAATAAACATTTCTAATCCTGTCCATCCTCGTCCCTCCCAATGAAAATCTCAACATCTTCAACTCTGCCACCTACAGCTTCTCCTCCTGTCTTTTTGACAACGCCACTCTCTCTAAACAGTACAACATTGCAGGTCACACTAGAGACTCAGCGATCACAAATCACTCCTGCCACTCTTCTCCACCCACTCCACCCAGCATGCACTCTTCTCTAACACACTCATTACTGCACTGTTGACCCCAAGTACTTAAATTCCTCCACCTTCACTACCTCTTCTCCCTGCAACCTCACCACTCCATTGCCTTCTCTCTTATTCACACACATGTACTCCGTCTTACTAATACTGACTTTCATTCCCCTTCTCTTCAGAAAGTACCTCCACCTCTCCAGATTCTTATCAATCTGCTCCCTATTCTCACCACAAATCACAATATCTTTGGGTTTCAATTAAATATGAACATAAATACGAAGCAGTTTAAATGTAATAGTTAATATGTATCGATATACCAAAAAGTTATCTGTATTGATATATTTACACTGGTTTAGAAAGATTGAAGTAATCATTTATTTTTAATAATTTGGACTTTAAGTATTTCAATTTTGATTTGTGATTTTTAAATGTATGTAGCACTGAAATGTCATATTACAGACCTTTGTGTGAACAGATTATTTAAAGGTCTTAAAATAATTAAATAAATTGAATAAACATTTAATTTCAACTCCATTTACCAATTCCACCATGTGTGCTAACTGACTTCAAACCCCTATTCGTAATTATACTGCCCTCGGGTTTATGTGCATTCAATTCATTAATCAACTGTCTTCGACGTGAATGTATCATTTTCCCATCCCAATAAACAACCTGACACATTTTCAAAATGACCATTTATTTTTCTCCCTCTATTTTTTTTTGTAAAAGAAAACTTAAATACTGCTAGATTTATCTTTCACACCATTAATTCCATGAAATCTTTTTTTCTTTTAAATCTGTTTTTAGAAATTTAAATCATATATTGTGCATGCAGTTTGCATCTCCCCTCATTAAATTCACAAAAAAAGAAGAAACAAAATAGCAAAATTATGGATCTTTTTTTTGTGTGTCGAGTCGGAGTTTAGAAGGTAGCTGGGAAGAAATGAAGTTTTCCAGATGGACAAAGGAGTTTCTGTGTGATTGTCTCAAGCAGCAAACTCAGATGAATCTTCAGTGCAGTTATGATGAGATATGGGCATTGAATCCTTTTTGTTTCATTCATCCTCAGTCATAGTATTAACAGAGAAGCATGCTCATAGACAACTGCATACAGAATGTATGTGTTTGATTATGTATTGTGGTCGGAATGTTTATTCTTCTTCTTGTTTTGAATTATTTCTTTTAAAATCACAAACTAGCATAAATCAATTAAAGAAAATTCAGGCTCTAGAACGTTCAAGTTTCTTGACATGCATGCTTATAATCCATGATCTGCCTTTCCATCATGGTGTGTTCAAGTAGAAGGGAGAAGGTTAGCTAACAATATCCGAGATGTAAATCCGGTTTGACTTCCAGGGATCAAGTGCACATCATTGGTGATATGATCCTGAAGAGCCTGAGAATTTGTTGAAGCACATCAACTCACAACATCGGTCAGGTGGACCAAATATGTGATGCCCAATGGAGAACAATTTTTTTATTTCTTCTTTTAATTTTTCTACCTGATACTCAGCACAGATGACGAAGAAACGTCTTGCAAACGTAAATCAAGTCTGGGCTCAGCTCATGCTTAATATTTAAAGAAAAAACGGATGAAATCTAAAGAGCAATGTCACGTAAATGTATTGGAATCTAAATCAGAGCAATACTACGGTTTTTACCAGCAAATATGCAATGAGTGTGCAATCATGTTTTCATGACAACTAGCAAATGAAGGTCTATGCTGAGAAGCTGGTCAAGTCCTTGGAAGTTACGAGGCAGCACTTTCACAGAAGTTCCTCTCTCATGCCAAATGAAAATGTGTGAATGGCACAGCACATTATCTTAATTCGGCTCAATATTAACAAAAATCCCTATTGTCATAACTAGATCCAGAGGCTATGGAAGACTCTAAAGATCCTGTTCTTGCCGAATTCTTCAAGTACTTTGCTCTGGATTTATAACAAAAGATCACTGGCAGTGGATTGGTTTATCATCAGAATTAACTCTGACGTGCCTCTGCTGCATCACAGGAGCAACCAGCACTGACGGAAGCATGCGAAAAGCTCACAGTGTGGATCTGTTCTGTGGGCTTTTGTTAATGGTCCCTGTCAGGGTGGTTGATTGATATATTTTGGTCAGGAAAATCTTGCTGTTAGTAACTGTAACAGAACACGTACAAATAAAGAACCAAGAGAATGCATGGATGGTGGGGTGCTGATAGTCCACGCTGGACAATCCATTTTTATCTCAGCATATGCCATTCGTGCAGATGAAGATGCTAGTCAAATGAGCTTACCCCCCCCCAAAAAAAAAAAAAATTAGTGCATACCCAAGAAATGCAATGTTATATAACAATAGACTCAAGGGCAGTGGGTTGCTCAGAGCCGGTGGTGAGAGTCCTGGCTGTAGCTGCCCGGTGAGCTACGGTTGCGGTGTGGTTTGTAGCTGTCCTGGTAAGGGTCCTGCTGCTCGTCCATGTAGTGGTGATGCTCACGTCCCTGCTGTGAACCTGTTGAGCTGCGGTTTCCGCGACCCTTGTGTGGGCGCTCGTTGTGATAGTTTTCATCTGGGGTCATCAGGTTGCGTCGTTCGTTGGCTGTGGAATGGTCTCCTGTGTGGTTGGCATGCCGTGTTTTTTGTCCCTGTTGATTCTGAGGTAGAAAAAACCATCAAGACTACAAGACATTCATTTCAGTGCTAACCACTAAACAGCACAGGTCTACTTAAAGATTTTGTAAATAGGAAGTAAAATTTACATGGCAAGAATAAATACATCCTGAGAAATATATCAGACTCATCATTTGAATCAGAATACATTATTGATAGGCCGGGTTGGAATGATGTTAATTAATTAAACAAGTGGATCAGAACCAACCTGCAGGCCAGAGATGGTGGAGGGGTATGGGGCGAGGGCAGAGGGACCAAGGTTCCTCCCGAGCAGTGGGTTGAGTGGAGTGCTGCTGGAGGTGTGCGTTGCTTTCCAATATGCCTCCAGGTACTCTGCCAAGTGCTCACATGCATCCTCCAACTGATTCTCGTCCAGAATGATGTCAAACATCTCCTTAAAGGAGATAAAAAAAATGATAAATAAAAAAGAAAATGTTTATCCATGTCTGTTTATTTGCATGTTAAGGCAAACAATGTATTCTGATTCTTTACTGTGTAAGTGAAAATAAGAAATGGTCTAAATGGGAACTAGCGCCAGCATTATGTTTGAGTGGGTTAGGGTGTCAACCCCCACATGCGCAAACTGTTGTGGTCTAGTAACCCAGGTTTGATTTCCAGCTCAGGTCCTTATCGGACTCACCTCTCTATCTCATCAACAAAGGGAAAAAATCTACAAGAAATTAAAATGGTCCATTGGGTTCAGCATTTGTCAGACACTTTTGTCCAGAGCGACTTTCATTTGATCTCTTTTGTACAACTAAGCAATTATGGGTTAAGGGCCTTGCTCAAGAGCCCACAGGTTGCTTGGTGGAGGTAGGAATTGAACCCCGATCTTTCTGGTATTAGTCCAACGCCTTACCACTAAGCCACCACTTCCAACACAGTGCATGCAGTTCTAAAATTGCGACAGAATATATAGATAAATATTTTGTTTAGAAGTAAAGAAGTACAACACATTCTTTTCTGTGAGTTATTGAATATATTTAAGATATTTATTGATCCATCTTAAAAAAATACGTCATCATGTTTTATGCTCATTTAAGATATTGTAACATTAAATGTAAGACAAACCAAAAAACTAATCTTTTACAGTCAAAGGCCACTCCTCAATAAACAAGCAGTTTCAGTCCATGTGTTGCCTGTACGCCACCATGCATGAACGCTACCATTTTCTTTCTAAGAATTTGGTAATTTTTCATTTTTCCCATTCTGCTTGTTATTTGACTAAAATATATATTACATAAATAATATATAAATATATAATATATATATGGGTGGCATGCTGTCGCCTCACAGCAAGAAGGTTCCGGATTAAATTCCTGGGCAAGGGGTTTTTCTGTGCAGAGATTGCGTGTTCTCCACTCCAGTTTCTTCCCACAGTCCAAAAGCATGTACATGATGTTGATTGGTGTTTCTATTCTGTCTTTTGTCCAGGTTTGCTGGGATAGGCTCCAGCAGACCCCTGTGACCCCGAATTAGGGAATAAGCGGGTTAAACGATAAATGAATGAATATAACACTGCCTTACAGTGGTTGAACCTAGACTATTTCAAACTTTATTTTTGTTATTGTTTCTATTAAAAGGGAATCTAGTGTTTCCATCATTGGTGTAAGAGAGTTTATGAATGAAATTACTCACTGGTGGACACTGCGCCAGTTTATCAGCTGCTACCAGCTGCACATTTAGATGTTTACTCTGAGATTTTCCTCTAGATTTAATCAGTCTTTGGAGGACCTGTAGAACCCCAAAAAGACCATTACACACTCATACACCCAATGGTATTTCTGAAATAGAAATTTATCTTTGAAACCACAAATTTTACATGAGACTATGAATACCTTAGGTGAAGACACTTTGACGTGAACAATAATGGGAGATAGTGACGTCTTCAATAGTTGGGCTGGGTGGTTGATGGTGTCTGCATCCAGAACTACCAGCTGAAGCGAGCGTGCCAACTCAAAAATACGCTCGATCTCACTCTGCACTTCAGCTACACACAAACATGCGTAAGAGTATACAGGATTATAATGCTGACACATACTGACATGATGCATATATTTGAATGTGGTAAAGGCACAGAATAAGAAAGACTGCATGTGTGTTTACTTTATAGTCTTCATGGTATCATAGTATGACATTATGTAATGATGGAAATAACATATACAATATATATAATTGTATACAAGATATATATATA
>JAOTRA010000009.1:961751-976468 GCA_026260255.1 Pseudolaguvia tuberculata | reverse complement strand
AAATATATATATATATATATATATAAATCAGCAATTTCAAACAATTACAGGTTTTAAGTTTAGGCTTCTTACCAAGACTGGACCTTGTGTTTGAGCGCTCAATGATGGCTCTTTTACTCGGATTGTTCAGCACAGATCTCTTGGCCAAGGAAATGTCAGCAGTTACACGGGTAATAGAAATTCTAAACAGAACAAACAAACGTTTTGTTTCACAAATTCTTAAGTAAGTGTAATTTGTACATTGTAAAAGTCATTAAACACATGATTGCATATTGGCTCACCTGCCATCAAACCTGTGCTTCAGGAAGTCAAAGAGAGCCTTCTGCATCATATCCGTCACCTACACACACACATGCAAACATGCACGCACGCACGCGCCCACACACACTGAATTAAATACCACCTCACAAATGTGCAGTACCACTTATTTAAGATAAATATTAAAATATTTACCATATTGTATATTTGTAAAATTTTATATTATTTTTAATCATTACTTTTACACTAGTATTGCAACTAAATATTTTTTTCATTCATTCATTCATACATTCATTTTCTTACACGCTTATTCCCTAATACAGGGTTACGGGGGTCTGCTGGTGCCTATCCCACCAAATCAACCTAATCTGCATGTTTTTGGACTATGGGAGGAAACCGGAGTACCTGGAGGAAATCCATGCAAACTCCGCACAGAAAGATCTCCGGCCCAGGAATCGAACCCAGGATCTTCTTGTTGTGAGACGACCATGCTATAGTTTTGTTGTACTCCCTTATTATTATTATTATTATTATTATTATTATATAAGTTCCTTATACTAACTGTGTTTGTGCCATTGTAAGGTTTTGCTTTTGTCATATGGTTTTGTTGATTTTTATGTTTTATGTCCTATATCATGTCTTGTTTAGTTCTTGTGCTCTTGTTTGTTTTGGTTTAGCTTAGCTAAGCCAAGCAATACTGTTAGCTAGCTGGCTAAACTAATCCTTGTTTTATTTACTTCATGTTTCTTAACCATTGATTCCCTTATGTTTCCTGTGTTGAGTTTCCCCTGTCTAGGTATCTTGTCGTGATTGACTGTTTTTGTAAATTGAGTTCATGTGTGTCTTATTGAGTGTATTATTTTTTTTTGTGTGTATTTATAGTCTAATTTATAGTATATTATACTTTTTCTTGTTATGGATTATTGTTACTCTAACCAGTCATGGTGAGAAGTGTTGGGCTGAGTTCATGGTTATGTCAAGTTCATGTTTACATTTACAGCATTTGGTAGACACTCTTATCCAGAGTAACCAGCATGATGACAGTAAACACATTCATATGTTTGGCAAATCTATCTCTGCCCGAATTTTTTAGACTTAGTTGTTTATTAATGATGTCATGTTTAAGGCGTTTCATCAAAGACAATCAAAATTGACTGATTTTCATTGCCTTTTCAATGCCTTTTTCTCTCCTCTTATCATCATATTTATTGACTTATTTGCAATCTTGCTCAATCTCATTCCATCTATATTTATATCCCTCTTTCTCTTCATGTGAAAGTCTTCTATTTTATTCTCTCCCTATCTCTCTCTCCCTCTCGTTCACACACACACAGACACACAAAAACAACACTCTTTAGCTGTTTTACCCTGGCTTTTAAAATTTTTAATGCCATGCTCTACTTTCTAAACGCTGACGTCTCTTAGATCCGAGAAGGTTGTTGCCATGGCAACTGAGCAGTGAAGGAGGAGCAAGTGTTTTTTTTTCTGTTCATGCAAGTAGACTGGGAGGGGGTTACAGATTTAGCTACTTCTGCGGCAACACAGACACGCATACCCAAACAACACATTGGGGGAAAAACTTGAAAAAACTAAACAGCAGAGACGCAGAATCTATTTCCAAATTCAGGTCGTGTCACAATAATATATTTATCCTTAATGTGTTTTTTTCCAACTGAGTAAAAAGAAGGACAAAAAGGAAGAAATAAGTTTATATTATGTAACTAAAGTTTATCTATTACAATTTAATCTTTTCAAAACAAGAGAACGTATCTATATGTTTAAGACACTATGTATCCAACCTATATTTATTTGTCTATCCAAAACCTTAACCACTGTGCTACCACTTCCAATTAGCCTAATGTACATGTTGTAAAGGAACCCCAAAAATGACAGGGTAAAGGGAAGCGAATTCAGAACCTTGGTGATGAAAGAATGCTAAACACTAAACCACCATCTGTTCTTTAACAATAATCATTCATTCATCTTCTAGCCCGCGTATTCCCCAGTTTGGGGTCAAGGGGGTCTGCTTGAGCCTATCCCAGCACACATAGGGTGAAAGATAGGGGTACACCCTGGACCAGTCCATTGCAGGGCCCCACACAAAAAACCACTAATGGGCAATTTACATTGGGTAGTGTACATTGTTATTTTTGGACTGTGGGAGGAAACCAAAGTATTCTGGGAAAACCCATGCAAGCGCAAAGAGAACATGCACAGGAACTCTGCACAGAAAGACTCCTTTCTTAGGAATTGAACCAGGGACCTTCTTGCTGTGAGACGACCGTACTATCCACTATGCCAGCGTTCTGCCTGACAATAATCAAATGAATATTATTAATATAAAATGGTCACCTTTTGTAAAACCAATGAACAACCCTCAGTATGATTAGACAAATAGTAAATGATTAAAAAAAATAAATCATACCTCGTATCCTTTTAAGGACGGACCAACCAGAACTACCGGCCTCATAGAGGGTACAACATCATATGGGGGCACATGCTCAGTCTGTAAAGAGACAAAGAGATGCAGATATTACGTTAAGGTTCTCTATTCTGATTAATCAGCTTTTTCCTACAATCATTATTCATTATTAATTATAGTTTATTCATTATTTATTTTAGTTTAATTTTTCAATACTTCACATGAACAAATAAAAACCTTTTATACAGACAATATATTTTTTGTAGGGAGATTTGTTTAAGAAGGCATTTGTTTGGCATTTTTGTCAGTATTGTGCTTTTAGTTTTCCAGCACATGAAACTTTTTGAAAAATCATCTGCCCATTTGTTTCCTATGGACTTCAATAGTAAGATTGAGATTAGAGGAAATGAGGTAATGCCAAGAGCTTGTTTTTATGTTTTGTGAAATATTAGTTACAAACTATTAACAGACAAAAAGTACTACTGATTGTCATGGTAATAATATTTACCAGTAAGTAAATTCTGGCTTTTCTTAATGCCAGGCCGCATTATATTTGAATTAATGTTAACTTTTCAAACTCGATTGCCCACATCTAGTCGCCAGCATTTGTTCATTTAGCAAGCACTTGAGAATAAATCCTCTTCTGCTGTTTGTCATGTACGAGCCCAGTGTTACTCTTGTAAAACCGCTGTGCTAGACGAAGAATGAAACACCTTGAGACATTTTGTAAAGGTCACATAGACCATGGTTAAATTTGATTCTTCGCTAATCCTATCTTAGAAAGTTGTGGTCAGAGCACAGGGACAGCACCCACGGAGCAGGGAAGGTCTTAAGGGTCTGAAGGGTTTTTCTCAAAGACAAAACAGTGTCAGATGACCAGGTTTACCTAGTCTTCTAAAGAATAATTTACCCCCTTAACTATTTCGGCATTACTGCCCCTCCTTTAAGGTGTACCCTTTTTTTTTCTTTTATGCCATATACTACCACGATGATGGAATAGCTGCATCAGTAGTTAAAAAGATGATTGACGATCTACCTGTTTGTAAAATTCCCATCATTTATCTTTTAAAATAATAATTATAAAATAAATGAATACTAATATTAAAAAGATATACAGATAGATATTTAAATATGAATATTATTAAATGAGTATGTTAGTATGTACAAGTCGTATTTTCTCCAGTTTATAAAGCGTTAGGTGTAATTCTACTATAGATGGTGTAAAATATGTGCATTATGTACATGTACAACAGTATCAGAGATAATACAGATTGTATATAAATGAACACAATGTACATTACAATTTTTTTCTACAGCAAGATGTACAGAGTGAAGCGTACAGAGTGAAGTGCTGTGGCTGCTTAGTGTAGCGTTTAGACATTTTATGGTTGTGGGGGAAACAACTGGTTCTGGTGTGGATGAGTCTCTATCTTCTTCTGGACGGAAGGAGGTTAATCAGTTTCTGTCTCAGCGAGTCTTTGATTGTTATTTTGATTTTATACATTTTTGGGGTCTTTGTTTTGTTTCAAAAGTACTTATTGTCACTGTCTTGGACATGCATTTAGATTTTTTTTTTTTTATTTTCTATCTTGCTGTATATCATCAGCTAAGCAGTTAAAACGTATTTCACTGCATCTTTAAAAACTTTAAATTATATAAATGTAAATAACAGATGACTTATTTCCAACAGGGCAAACTATTGTGCTTGGATTTGTAACTGAAACAGGAATAGTACAGCATTTAGCCTTCTCCTTCCTTAAGAAATGTTTCTCTACTAAAAAATATGTTTCTTTTATTAAAGATGCTTTGTAGAAGTTGGGCTCTATTTTTGATACATTTATGGGATTATATATTTCCTCTATTCTTTTCTAAGAGTTTATTTAAAGATTTTGTTAAAATATTATTACAAATATGCAAGCTATACTGTTTGGGAAATTCTTGAATTTGTTTGATGGAGTGGCCATATTTTATATTTATTCATTCATTAATTTGTTGATCTTCTAAGCCCCTTATTCCATAATTTGGGATCTTGGGGGTCTGCTGGAGCAAAAAGTAAGGAGTACACCCTGGACAGGTCACCTTTCAATCACAGAGCCACAGGCACTCACTTCTATGGGCAATTTAGAATCACCAATCAACCTAATGTATATGTTTTGGACTGTGGGAGGAATTATTGTATTATTGTAATATTTAAAAATTACTTGATACGTTTAATAAAAATACATTTGAATACTGGATAGAGAAAAGTTAGGAAAAGCTACAATACTAGGCTGGCTGGTTTTAGAAGTAGAATAAATATGCTGAAAATCAGACTTGCTTGCATTTTTAGCTTCAAATAAAAAGATACAAATGTGCAGAGATTGACTCTGCTCAGATTGTACACTTACCACTTTCTGTTTCTGTTTGCCTGCAAAGAGAAAATAAAACAGGACTTCAGAATAGTTGTTCTGCCCCCGGAAACTGTCCCAAATTCATGTATCCGTTTAGCACATTATTTATTTGCCCAATATTCACAATAAGCTGCTTGTTCTTTCTTTAGCCTTACGTGGGACAGTGGTGAAGTAAAATCGCCCACTGAGAGGTTTTTTTCACGGTGATTCCTGTGACCCCACCACTCCCAAATTTTTCAAAGCCCCTCCCCCCAGACCACAGGCTCACCTGATGACATCACATCCCCCAAACTGGAGGAGGAGCTTCCGCTGGACTTACTAAAGAGATGAGCGAACAAACAGACACAGAGAGAACAGTATTAGAATGCCAACATTCTAGTGACAACAAAGTTATAAAAACTACACCTATACTAATAAATGAACTAATAAACTCTAAATAGTTAAAAGTTTGTGGACACCTTACAAACACATTTGCCTTGCGCAAATTGTTGCTACAAAACTGTCTTGAATATCTCTATTTGGTCGATTTGGATTGGATCTATTATGATTCCCTTTGTGATAACTAAAAGAATCACATGCCTTCAGTCACTCTGCACAAAGCCTCTAAGAAAAGGTGTAGAATGAGATCCACAACCTTATTAAAAACATTTATGATAAAATGAAACTAAATACAACCCAGATCACATTTTTAACATTAGTGTCTGATCTTGCTTAAATTATAGCCACACAATGCAGTCTAGTGAAAAACCTTTCCAGAAGTGTGGTGTACGAATGAGACTAAATCTGGAATATTATGTTCAAAAAGCATAAATATATGTGATAGTGAGGTGTCCCAATACTTTTGTGAATAAGTGCATCATCAAAGGCCAAATACTTATCATATTGTACGAGAAGTACAATATACACAATTCATATACAAATTATAAAAAAACAACAACTACTCTTTAAATTCTAAATATATTATTTTTAAACTGTTCTATATATACAGTGTGGCAAAAACGTATTTAGTCAGCCACCAATTGTGCAAGTTCTCCCACTTAAAAAGATGAGAGAGTCCCGTAATTTTCATCATAGGTATACCTCAACTATGAGCGATAAAATGAGAAAAAAATTACAATCACATTTTTAAAGAATTTATTTGCAAATTATGGTGGAAAATAAGTATTTGGTCAATAACAAAAGTTTATACTCTATGTTGGCAATGACAGAGGTCAAACTTTTCTGTAAGTCTTCATAAGATTTTCACACACTTTTGCTGGTATTTTGGGCCATTCCTCTGTGCAGATCTCTTTTAGAGCAGTGATGGGGACCTTGAAATGCTTCTTACAAAGCCACCTTTGTTACCCGGGCGGTGTGTTTGGGATCATTGTCATTCTGAAAGACCCAGACATGTTTTATATTCAATGCCTTTGAAACTCAAAATCTGATGATACATGGCCCCATTCATTCTTTGCTTTATCAGGGTTCTCCAAACTTGGTCTTGGAGGGCCGGTGTCCTGCTGAGTTTAGCTCGACTTTGCTCAACACACATACCTCTAAGTTTCAAGAATACCTACAAAGATCTTAATTATTTGCTTCAGGTGTGTTTGATTAGGGTTGGAACTAAGCTCTGCAGGACACCGGCCCTTCAGGACCAAGTTTGGAGACTCCTGCTTTACATGAAATCAGTCGTCCTGGTCCAGAAAAACAGCTCCAAAGCATAATGTTTTCACCCCAATGCTTCACAGTAGGTATGGTATTCTTTGGCTGCAATGCAGCATTATAACTTTTGGTTTCATCTGATATGATATTCTTTCAATCCTCTTTGGCATCATCTAAATGCTCTCTAGCAAACTTTGACATGTACTGGCTTAAGCAGAGAAACACGTCTGGCATTTTAGTCCCTGGTGGCATAGTGCGTTAATAATGGTAGCTTTTATTACTTTGGTCCCACCTCTCTGCAGGTCATTCACATGTGGTTCTGTGATTTTTGCTCACCATTCTTTTGATTATTTTGACCCCACAAGGTGAGATCTTGCATGGAGCCCCAGATCAAGGGAGATTATCAGTGGTCTTGTATGTCTTCTATTTTCTAATAATTGCTCCCACAGTTGATTTCTTCACACCAAGCTGCTATCTATTGCAGATTCAGTCTTCCCAGCCTGGTGCGGGTCTACAATTTTGATTCTGGTGTCCTTTGACAGCTCTCTGGTCTTGGCCATAGTGGAGTTTGGAGTGTGACAGTTTAAGGTTGGAGACAGGTGTCTTTTATATTGATAACATGTTCAAACAGTTTATATTAATATAGGTAACAAGTGGAGGATAGAGGGGAGCCTCTTTTAGAAGTTGTTACAGATCTGTGAGAGCCAAAAATCTTGCTGGCTTGTAAGAGACCAAATACTTATTTTCCACCATAATTTGCAGTTAAATTCTTTAAAAATCTGACAATAATAGACAACAATATATAATGTATTTCAGTACAGTACCAACTAAATAATGAAGTAATACATTTTATATTAATATATGTACATTTTTTTGTTTTTACTATTTCTACCTATATGTAACGCATTTGATTTTCTGGTAACAGAATGCCGCTAAAAATATAGTTAAAGAATAAAAAGTTACACAAAGGGTTTAAATTAAATATTTAAAATTGCGTTACAGAAAAATGCACAGATTTTTTTTTACAATCATTACAGTTATCAAAATATTTTGTAATATAAATAATTACAAAGAAAATTTGAAAAAAATCCTTACTGTTTATTGAAAAACCAAATGCTCTTATCATCATATTGGTTATTCCTGCTCAGCGCTTACCCTTGAACGCGGCTTTTCTTCTGTTCCAGCTGGGCTCGGATGTGTTCCAGTTTCAGAGGGCTGGGGATAAATCCGATCTCACAGCCCTCTTTAACTAACCGTCCGATCCACCAGTCATTATTAAACTTCTACAGAAATGTTGAATAAGAAAAAGAAGGAGAGGACATGTTGGGATAAATAATCTAATTATGGAACATTATAGCTAGAATGAGAAATAGAAGAAGAGTCATGGAAAATTTTATTTTTGCAGTGGAACAAACATTGGGGAAGTGGTAGCACAGTGATTACAGCATTGGACTGCCTATTGGAAGATTTGGTTGGTTTCAGTTTCCAGTATCAAATTGCCACTGCTGGGCCCCTGAGCCTTTAACTTAAGTTAAAACAGTATATTATTCTGTAAATATCCTACATCAATGTACAGTATGCCTTATTTATATTCAGATCTAATTGTCTCCAGGAAGTCTTTAAATCATTTATTTCTCCTTAATTTAGTCAGCTTTTAATTTCAATTCTAAGAGCATGGCGCACACATCTCTCTCTCTCCCTCCCTCTCGCTCTTGTTCTTGCTGAAACATTTATTATTTGCTATAATCATTGGGACTGGTGAGGTCCCTGTACCTCTTTGATATGTAGGAAGTCCTTAGCATCAAATGAAATGGCTGTTCCTGGCACAGGCACATCTTCATCCAGCGCTCCACAATAACTAACATTAGTCTTTACAGCAAAGGCCACCGCTTTGGCCTAGAGTTGAATAACAAAAAGAAGATGCAAATCATATACATGTATATTAAACACAGCTACTGTAGGTACTACTGTGTCCTTCACCAAGTTAAACTGTAAGTGAGCAATGTTGGTGTGACGATGTGAAAATAGAACGTAAATGTAAAAACTTGCAGTATATTGGCTAGGAACCTTTGCTCTCTCCAGCTGTATGGCGGCCTGTTGCTCTCGTTCTTGCCGGCCCTGGCTCCCCACATCCTGCCTCTCTTCCTCCAACGACACATCCGAATCGGACGGCCTGCTAGTGTAGGAATCAGCTGAGCCCTGAAGAGTAAGAGACAGTGCTTAACTTAACACAACTACACACGCACAAGTACTATGCACTAAAGAAATCATTGCGAAAGCTGCACCTTTTTGACAGATGGAGGTAAAAAAGATTCCTTCACAAAAAAGTAACTTGTAACTGGTACTTTATTAAACTATTATTTAACTATAGATGTCATTCCTAATGTCAGTATATATTCAGGGCCAGGTACTCAGTTAACTCTTAACGATAGAGGCACCTCAATAGTTCCGTTCGATTCCAGGGCAACTTACATTTACCTCTTTCATACAACAGAGCCCAACAGTGCTAACTTGGTGGTGCTGGAAATCAAACACTGATTTTCTAGTTAGAAGTTCATCAACTTAACCAAGGCACTAACACTTCCACGTTTTGTTAATAACTAATCTAAAACAAAACCACAGTACAAACAGCCTATAAATAGTAACATCTATTCCCTTAACACAATTTTATTTAATTTTGATTCGTGCCAACCATCTTTCCTTATTTCTGTATCAGAAGCCATACATTTGTACTTCGTTCTCAGACTGGTTGCTCTGCATAAATCAAAATAAACGTTATGCCATCTCCTATGAACCTAGTAAATCCATAACAATGAAAAAAACCAGGATGACATATTTATATACAAATATACTTCCATTATAATATGTATAATTCATTAACATCAGTAAATATTTAGAGCAATTGTTCAGTGCAGTAATACTACACGTAATGTCATCTTATAGCAGTCTAAGTCAACACATGCAGTACCTTTTCAGGCCCATGAAAAACCTTGCAATACAAAATCTGTACATTTTTATCCCGGTTCTCAATTTGGTCTTGCAAAAGTGCCATAGTCATGATTTAGAAAGAAAAGAAGCAGCTGGAACAAAACTTGAACAATGCTTAAAAAGCAAAGTCTGCAAACTCTTCCTTGATCATTGTAGCTTGCTAAAATAATCAAGGTGATATGCCAAGCAAGTTCATACTAAAGATGAAGGAGGCTTCTTGTGGAAAAGACATCAGCTCAAATCAGTGAAACGAGTTTGTGAAAAAAAAAAAACCTTGTAGTTGGCAAAATCAAAATCCCCACACTCCAACGCACCAGCTATGTCAAAGCACTTTTTCCGTGGTTGCAGCAGCAGGCACTCAGCTAAGGCTTACTTCAGCAGGGACCCAAATGAGTACAGCAAGTCCAATAACAAAAAACCTGATCAGGAGAAGGAGAACTGCACATGCATGCTTATCTTTCACTCTCAGAGAAAGAACTGATGATTCTGGCGAAAAACCGATTTAAATACACGTCCTTTGTCCTTAATTTCGATGCGATAACAAGATGTCATTTAGTCATAGAAAGACTTATCGCATTAAAATCAAGGACAGATCATATACAGTGCATTGTGCTTACTCTTCCAATATGGTTTACCTCTATGCTAAAATCATTGTCTAACTAAAATTATACTGAAAGCTAACAAACTGAAAAATGTTATTTGTTAGAAAATTTGTCAAATTGTACCTGAATTACAGTAAATATGACAGGCACAAATTTTTAGTAGACACGTTTCGTTCTTATTATGACCCCTGCATAATTTTGTTGAATAAAGGAATATTCTTCTTCTTCTTCTTCTTCTTTCGGCTGCACCTTTTAGCGGTCGCCACAGCGGATTGATGATCTTCCTGTCCTCTACCTGCATATTTTTCCTCACCACATACATAAACCTCCTCCTTGGTCTTACTTTTTTCCTCTTGCCAGCACCTCCATTCCTCAGATGTCTCACTTTTCTGAGTACTAATTTTCTGAGCTTTCTAGGAGTGTCTTGTAAATTCATTCATTCATCTTCTAACTCAGGAGATGAAAACAGCTGGAGCTTATTACAGAGGGCCACACATAGACAAACAACCTCACACACTCCTATGGGTAATTTAGAATCACAGTCAAGCAGGTGTAGATAATATTCTGAACTCTTCACCTCTGTTCTAATTTGTTTGTGTTGGTGCTGACACTACAACTACAATCTAGGGAAAATAATACACAGAGTCCTTTTCGTCCTTGCTCATCAAAAGGATACTGGGTAACCATGTTTTTTTTAGGATACGTTACTTGTTTTCCAGCTCTCCTGCCCTTCCCTTTGCTGATGCAAGCAGTTACATTAATTAGCGGGTAAGAGATATCATAAAATCAATTTTGTTCTTAGTCCACCCTCATCTGTCACCCTCATATCACCACCAATTCTTTTCTCCATCTACTGATCAACTAAACACACCTGATAACTAGTCTAAGTAATTTAAGAAAGCTGGGTAACCCAGTCCTGTCAATATTATGATCTTTTAAGCTATATAAAAATAGAATGGTCAGCAGATCTCTAATTATGTACAGAGGGCTTTCCTTAATATGCTAATTTTCCTTTGTTTTCACAGCATCTCATTTTAACTGCTCATTTATCTCAATGATATCAACTCTTTCATTATTCTGCATCTTTTCTTTTATGTCACATTTGTGAAAAGAGAGTGCAGAAACTAAAATAAAGAAATAGTCGATATAAGAGATGTCTTGTTTATAGAAGTTAAATGCAGATAGTCGTTAGCCGTACTTGGATTTAGCACTATAAAAAAATGTCTAGCAGGTTTGAAGGATGTTGTTTCAATGCAAAGATGAAGGGCAAAAAGAAAGAGGATGCAGAAGGCAAGGTTGAGACAGATGATGCTGTGGTGACCACAGAATAGAACATCCAAAAGGAGAAAAAGAAAAGTATAGCAGAATATATTCTCTGTATAATGACTTCCAATGTTTACTTTTAATGACAACTGACAATATAGTTTCTCCCAATATTATAATACTTACAGTATTTGCCATTGTCTGATTTTGCTAGATTTTGCACTGGGCGGCGCGGTGGCGTAGTTAATATCACAACAAGATAGTCCCGGGTTCGAATCCCAGGTCGGGATCTTTCTGTGTGGAGTTTGCATGTTCTCCCCGCGCTTGCGTGGGTTTTCTTCGGGTGCTCCGGTTTCCTCCCACAGTCCAAAAACATGCAGATTAGGTGGATTGGTGATTGTAAATTGTCCATAGGAGTGAATGTGTGTCTGAATGGTTGTTTGTATATGTGTTGCCCTGAGATGGACTGGCAACCCGTCCAGGGTATACCCCTTGCCCCTCGCCCTATGTGTGCTGGGATAGGCACATACCAAGCGGGTAAGAAGAAGAATAAATGATTTTGCTAGAAAACTTCTAAAATACCTACTACCATGGACACAGCTCAAACTTCAATAATAGTTCCATATATGTCTGAAGTTCAAATAAAGATCACCATCATAACATCAGCATTAACTCCTCATTGAATGGCCTCACACAAGTTGCATAGACACATCCCATAATAACTGCAGAGTTTGTATTAATAACTGTTAAACTTTTCTTCTTTTTTGGGTAGTTATCCAGAACTAATGGCGCAATATTGCTAAGTGCTTCCATTTAATTTTGTGTTTCCATGGCCCATTAAGAAGGAAAATGAAAAACTTCCTTGTTTAAATTTTGCTCTTGGAAAAAATGTTTCAAGAGGCATCTTTGTCTTAAAGATCATTGATAGAATTTTGCGGACACTCTTTCATTCAGTGCAACCTACATTTATCTTACTTATTCAGCTGACGTTAAGAATTTTAGGGCCCAGCAGGGTGGCTTGTTTGCCCTGATATTTTAACTCACACGCTTATGATCACTAGTCTTAACATCCTAATCTCTGGGTGTTCAATCATCAATAGGAAAAAATAGGAAATAGGAGGAGAAATAAAAGTTTGTAATTCTGGTAGCACAGATTCTTGCATATGAAAAAAAAACAACTCAAACTTTTCTTTATAGTTTACAAATCTAGACTTTAATTTAGGAATAGCTCTGATTAAAAAGACTCTATTAATGCCTTTAATGAATAGGCAAAATGAGCATACATTATACGCTTGCTTGAGGGTCCAGTAGATTGGTGGTGCTGGGAATCGAACCCTAATTAGTTGTCCAATACTTTCACTAGTGAGCTACCACCTCCTATTTACACACTTCTGTAGTAGTTACATTATCAGTAAAGATTTCTCAGTAAAGTGTTACTATTAAAAGACTAACATCGAATCATACAATATTACTACCTGTCCATACGAAATACTACAATATATGAAATGAAACACCGACATTTTAAATCCAGTAAAATGTTTGGACTATTTTTTTGGTCCTACACCTTCCACAGACTATATAAATGCATATAAATACATTTAGATTGGGATGTGAAAAGAGTTCAACGTTATATATCTGAACACAATGGCCTACTGTACCTTTAAATGAGCTAAAAAGTTAGATTATGTTTCTGAACATCCAAAATACAGGAATTGTAAATTGTATCCATAAAAAAAAGATTATTATTATAATGGTCACTACAACAGTCTACAAAAGTTTCTCTTCTTCTTCTTAATCTAAACAGATTAAACTGTATTTCAAAATAAAATGAAATACAGTTTAAGCTGTTTAGATTAAGAAGAAGAAGAGAATTTTTGTTTTTGGAGAAAGTGTACAAAAGGGTTTCTACACTTTCTCCAAAAACAGAAATTCTTCTTCTTCTTCTCCTCCTCCTCCCCCCCTCCTCCTCCTCCTTTTGGTTGCTCCCAGTAGGGATCGCCACAGCGGATCACTCTTCTCCACACTACCCTGTCCGCTATATCTGCCTCTTTCACCCTCTCTCACTACCTGCATATCTTCCTTTACCACATCCATAAACCTCCTCTTTGGTCTTCCTCGTTTCCTCCTGCGCGGCATCTCCATCCTCAGGATTCTCATACCAATATACTGCATGTCCCTCCTCTGCACATGTCCAAACCATCTCAACCTAGCCTCCCTCAACTTGTCTACAAAACATCCTACATGCGCCGTCCCTCTAATAAACTAATTTCTAATCCTGTCCATCCTTGTCACCCCAATGAAAATCTCAGTATCTTCAACTCTGCCACCTCCAGCTCCGCCTCCTGTCTTTTTGACAACGCCACTGTTTCAAAACCGTACAATATCGCTGGTCTCACTACAGTCCTATAAACCTTTCCTTTCACTCTTGCCGAAACTTGTCTATCACAAATCACTCCTTCCACTCTTCTCCATCCGTTCCACCATGATTGTACTCTTTTCTCCACTTCTCTAAAGCACTCTCCATTCCTTTGCACTGTTGACCCCAGGTGCTTAAACTTTTCCACCTTCACTACCACTTCTCCCTGCAACTTCACCAGTCCATTGCCTTCCCTCGCATTCACACACATGTACATGTCTTACCCCTGCTAACTTTCTCTCCAGCGCATACCTCCACCTTTCCAGATTCTTCTCAACCTGCTCTCTATCCTCACCACAAATAACTATCATCCACAAACATCATCATCCATGGAGACTCCTGTGTGACCTCATCTGTCAACCTATCCATCACCACTGCAGACAAGAAAGGGCTCAGAGCCGATCCTTGATGGAATTCAACCTACACCTTGAACCAGTCTGACATTCCTACCGCACACCTCACATACTTCACCTTCTACATACACCTGACTTCCTCATACAATACCACAACTCCTCTCTCGGAACCCTGTCGTACGCTTTCTCTAGATCCACAAACACACAATACAACTCCTCCTTCTCTACACTTCTCAATCAACATCCTCAAAGCAAAGATGGCATCTGTGGTACTCTTCCTTGGCATGGAACCAAGGAAAGGATGATACTGTTGCTCACAGATGGGCACCTCTTCCCTCAGCCTGGCTTCCACTACTCTTTCCCATAATTTCATGGTGTGACTCA